>VYZR01070951.1:4445-14537 GCA_013400675.1 Oxylabes madagascariensis | reverse complement strand
CAGTTTATTCCCCCTTTTTGGAAGCTTGAAAGACAAAAACCCCTGGAAAAAATAAAAAAAAAAAAAATTAGGCAGGGACAACACAGGTAATTCAGGACATGGATGAGGACAGCTCATGGAAAAACAGAGCCATAGGCTCATGTTTCCTGTATGTATCACCTACTTTTCCCTCAATATATATTGACTTCTGTTAATTGTTGAGATTCAAATCTTGAGTTTATGCTTAAGGCAAAGCCCATGAAATCTTAGTACTCTGCATGAGTAAAGTCTGTAATTTCTGAACTTAAATGTTACTAAGAACCTAATTAAATCAGCTTATCTGGACAAGGAGTGAGTAGAATGGAAGCAAAAGCCTTTTCAGTGTGTCACCTAAGAGGAAGCTATATGTTAGCTCTCAACTGTTCCATGTTTGCATAGTGACATGGCAATCACTAGTGACACCTGCAATAATAGCTAGCTCTCCTTTCCATGAATGTGGCTGACTTGGTCTTACCCTAATATTGAAAAATTTTGCTATGACTGTAATATAGGGCTACTGTTATTTTTTTAGCTTCTCATCTCAATTGCAATATCATTCTCAAGTCTGCATATGTTCTTTTTTTATCTTTAAAAGCAGTGAGTGCATGAAGTCATAATGAAGAATTAATGGGAAATACCAGTCTTCCACACTTTGTTTTTATCCCAAAGTTGGACAAAAGTTAAAAAACCCACAATTTTGGTGATCAAAATACAAATAATTTGAAGTAAGTTTAAGATTAAACTGTATTTCTCTATAATCATACTTTGCCTATGGGGTTGTAGGTACAGTATGTGTAACCAGAGTTTGTGCTATAAATCATTCTTGTACAGCATGCTACATCTACCCTGGGGCACATAGCCTTGTGAAATTCCCATGACAAAGCAGATTATTTGATCAGAAAGAGATTGAGACACATGATGGGAAATTCTATCTTCAAAGAATAGCCTGGAAATTAATGGAGCATTGAGACACATTTATCATGAGGGATTGTGTCATAAGCAAAACATGTCATTTCAGAACAAATAGTTGTGAAAGAAGCATTTTGATGTAGTTCAACAAAATAAAAAGCTCTATCTTTGGTTCAAATCAGCCCAAGTAGAACATTTTTTTCTGAATTTTCAGGGGTCACAATTTTCCTACCAGAATCTTCAATATTGAAGATACTATATTTCTTACTGGAGAAAAAAGATAAATATATAATGAAGTGACACAAACTTACAGAACACAAGAATGCAACCAGTGATGGATATTTTCTTCTATATAGTCCTCTGAAAATAAAAGTAGAGCTCTCTGGAAGACCATTGCGAAATCATCTTATAACAACCACCCTATTGTATGACTTCATTTTTGGTGAATCTTGGAATGGATAGGAAATACTGGGAGAAGTGTCTAATAATTTCCTTTAGTGGTCTGAGGGCTTTTTATAACTAAACTTGGAAAGGAAAATAAAATTGCAAAGCATTCCTTTACTATATGCAGCCATAAATGTTCTGGAAGTATCTAGCAGGCCTAATGAAAATTGAAAAGAATCTTTTCTTATTCTGCATGAATGCATCCCAATACACAGTTCCTGCATAGCTTGAATTGCAGAGACTGGCCACTCTTGTGTGGAGGGAGGATTATCACCTTTTTACCAAGCACAAAGGAAGCCTCCAGCAAAGCCAGAAATGGATCCCAGCTCTCCTACCTTTCTGTTCAGTTTTTTAACCCAAAGGTAAACAAAAATGGCTCACAGATATTTAAGTCATTGCTGAAAAATGTCAAAGGCAGGCTTCTTTCCCTGCAGGTTCAACCAAAGCCACTGAGACTATCAGTTTAAGGAGCTGCTTTGCTTTCCATTACAGAGGAGGGAGGGAAGGCTGATACGGCAATATGGCTGAGTTAGACATAAGATAAAGTGGAAAGTGGTTTCATTGCATTTTTACCTCCTGGATTCAATGCTGCAACTCTCATTAGCACAGTGAAAAGATATGGAAAGATTGCAACAATCACAAGTCTTTACACTCAAGTCTTTAGAGACCTAATTTTGACATGTGGAATATGAATTTACAAAGTTACTCTATTTTTTTTGTTAAACTACAGAGCAACGGAGTTGTTTTAAGACTGGAAAATAGAAATCTACTCACCATGTGAAAGTCCCTCCCCTCGACATACAGCTTTCTCCACAACTGCTTTTGAGGGCTCAGTCTTTGGCTAATGGGGTACACTTTTAAGGATGAGCTATTCAAAAGCAAAGGTTTTCTCCATCTATCTCTAAGATCATCTTCATCTCTGGGAACAGAGGTCTTCCTCTTCTTCCCTGGGGGCAAAGATCTTTTATCTCTCTATATTCAAGCTTCTCATTGGATCACAGCTACTTCAACATTTATTTGCTTCAGCATGGGTACCTTTGCTCATGTCTACAGTTTGAATGCTCCACCCCCCCATGCTTTTCNGATGTTTTCCACTGACACATCTGGGTGAAACATTGAGGAGCTGGGAACAGACTGTCTTGTGACTGAAGCCAATGTTGAAGTAGCTGTGATCCAATGAGAAACTTGAACATTTATTTGCTTCAGCATGGGTACCTTTGCTCATGTCTACAGTTTGAATGCTCCACCCCCCCATGCTTTTCACGAATTACAGGTATATTCTAGTTTATCATAGTCCATCACCATGGCCTTACAAAAGAATTTCAGCTCTTAAGTTGGAAGCATCTCCTCTGTCTCCTCCCTCTGGACTTCAGCTCTTCCTTCTTCACTGACTTTGGTGTCTCTATGTTGTTGTCTTCACGCGCCTTACCTTTTTCCTTTCCTCTTGTTATAAATGCATATTACAAAGTTGGCTTTTCAAAAATATTAAGGTGAATGCTAGATGTATAATAACTTTGCTGTAAGGATATAGTTTTTATTTCTGCTGTTAGCAAAACTAAGACATGGTAGTGGGATAGCTGATATATAGTTATGCTTGTAATTGAATGGCCTGTTTGGTTGGGATAACATCCAGCAAACATATGATGAGGCCCCTGCTGCTGACATGCCAACTATCGACACCGACCATCTGTGGAAAGTATGGACCAAGGCCCAAGCTGGAGGTGATAATGAAGACACAGCCAAGAAATACGCATGTTCTAAAAAGGTGGACCCAAGGAAGAGCCATGCTAAACAGTTCCTGGAATAATGAAACTAGTTTGTGGAAAAGTTTGAATACGCAACAGACTGATGCAATAGAAAAGATACTTAAAGAATGTCTCTGAAATAGCAAGGGTGATCCTGGCTGAATGCCAAGTCACCCGGCCTGTCAATCCTTTGCTTGATTTCTGTCTCCTAATTGTTTATTTTTAAATTTTTTATTAAAGTTATAAATTTTTGTAAGAAAGTGAACCTCGTTTTTCACACTCTGACTCAGGAGAGGATTGGTATCTGTAAGTTTCGCCTGTGCACTGAAAGAGTTAATGTCTCGCCCGGGCCTGCGAGTGGTCATGCGCTCTCTGCTGGGCTGCGGCCACTCTCGTGGCACGGCTTCTTCCCGCCCTGCCACGTTCCGTTCCAGCCACGGGCCTGCTTTCTGCGCGGGCTGCAGGGCTGGCTCTGTTCTTAGCCGCATGATCTCTCGCGGTGCCGGCAGGATGGCTCGGCAGCTCACGGCTGGAGCGGGGCCCGGCTGGGCTCCACCCAAAGCCAAGCAGAGCCGGCCTGGCCCGCCAGCTGCGGTTGGAGCTCGGCGGCGGCACAATCCCAGCCGAGCCGTGCTGCACCGGCGGCCGCCCTTGCTGGGCCGCGCAGCACAGCAGGACCAGGGCCTTCCCGCCCCGCTGCCCCGTGCAGGCTCCCAGTTACCTGTCCAAAAGCCAGAAGCAAGAGAGCTTTTCCCAGGGTTTGTTCGTTTTTAAATGTGATTTCACAGAGGCATGTTCAGCTTTCTTAAGTGGTTTAACAGGGTATCAATGCTCAAAACTAGCCAACTGATTGTTCTGTTGGGTCCGGAGGAAGCTGTTAGCAGTCCTCACAGAGAATCACTTAGGTAGCTGATGGATTAACTGAAAACCAAGCTATGTTAAACCATGACAAACAGGAAATACAAACAGGTGTAAAGATTCCACCTGGACCTCTGAAGCTGTTAAAGGAACATTGAGAATAAAAACTAAGATGGAATTAGTGACTAAGAGCAAAGCACAAATGCTTGTCACCAGTGCAATCCGTTGGCCTGAGTCTGATGCCTTCTCAAAAAGCAAGTCCGGAAAATATCTCCCCTGAGCTTCCTCTTCTCCAGGATAAACAAGCCCATTTCCTGCAGCTGCTTCTCATAGGATATATTTTCTAGACCCTTCACCAGCTTTGTTGCCTGTCTTGGAGTATTTTATGATGATAGTCTATTCCATGATCGTATGCTTTACACTCAAAAATGGTTGTTGTATCTTTAAGGCCCAGGACTGGATGCATGCCGGACCAGGGAAGGGGGCAGCTTTGGGCTCTTTGGTGGGCATTTTTGAAGCCTCCCTGCCCAGGCATTCTGTGACGCTGTGTGGTTAGGTTTTGCCTGGCTAGCCTGGTTTTCTTGGCCCAGGCTGAGTTTTTCCTTTCCGTGTCTTCAAGGATCTGCAGCAGAAATCTTTCAGTTGCCTTGAGGTCAGCTGAACAGCTGCTGGTCTGAGGACAGAGAAGCAGGATCCACTGGAGTGGGCCACCCGATTACAACCCCAAGCCTTCGGGAGACAAGCCAGGGAGACAAAAGCACAGCAAAAGGCTCCAGCCCAGCTGCTTTACCCAATGTGACTGCTGTGGAGAGGAGGTTGATGACAGAGAACCACCATGTTTTCACCTACTACTGGACCTCCCCCATTAGCTTTCCTCAGAGTGAAAACTGGTACCATCTTGAACCACAATATTTCTCCTATATTTGCCCCATTTCCCAGGCATTTTTGGGTCTTTGTTCCTCTGTGTGTGTGAGGGAGTGTGAGTTCTGATAATATGGTGTTTACTAGTTTTTTACCTTTCTTCTTTGCCTTGTGGGCATTCTGTTGATAATAAACTCTTGGTCTGGGATTTTTTTTTTTTTGCTGTTAGTATTCATTTTCTATTGCTGGAGGGGGATTGTTGAAATCCTTTAGAGGACACTACTCATTACAGAGTGTCCTCTCTTAAATATGTCTCAAAACGGAGTCATTGGCCTTCTTTGAATATGCTCCAGAGCCTCAATGTCCTCTTTATTTGAGTATATTTTTGATAACTGGGCTGTTTTGGCATGACAACAGAATACTAAGTATGCTTTTGCAACATAGAATGAATAGGAAAAAAAGACGCTTTTTTGAAATCCCATAGCTAGGATGAAAATTCTTCTATTATCAACTCTATGAATTATAGAGTTAATACTCTGTATCATTTATGAATTAATTTTTGCTTTTAGGTAACACTTTAAAAAGAAAATGGGAGGAAAACATCAGATCTCCTTCATACTACTACTGTGGAGTCACTTATGTGGACACAGTTGTGTTCTGCATTCTGATTAAGCTACATTTCTTATGGCAGTTCTATCAGGGAAAAAGAGCACAGTATATGTCTACCAATGGCTGCTTCAGTAAACAAAAAGAAATATGCATCTAGCCAGGTGCCCTGAGGCACAAAATAGTAATATTTTCTGGTCTGTATTATTCTTTCTTTTCAGTTGCCATGTAGTAGGACAAATCGCTGCTTGCAAACTTACTGCTTTCTCTCTGTCTTAATCAGAAGCAAAAGGAGATGACAAAAATGTCTTCAGTCTTTAACTTTAGTATCTGACTTTCAGCAGCTAAATGAAACTGAGGTCCCCTTTCTGCCCATCAATATCCAAATTGTTAAGCACACTGAACTCACAGCTGCTGTAGGATGGTTTAATTTATTTTGTCTCTCCAGCATGCCTGCCGTTTGCTTTGACAGAAACAAAGGACACTCAGTTTGGTATTCAAAGCACTGCTGGAACATTCATGTGAAAACTCACAAGGATGAGTGACTCCAGGAAATGAAGCTTTTCTGAAAGCATAACAGGTAGTGAATGCTGTAATAACACTTCAAGCTTTCTCATATGCTAGTAAATATAAATTTTGAGAGGGTTCTACCCATGTGAAGCCTTTGGTAAAATTTCTGTCCGAAGGCCATAATATCAACTTGCTCTGCTCTTTTCAAAGTAGAAGTCATAAAGCTGGTTGACACAAGCAGTGTTTTTCACTCTAAATAACAAGATTGGAAGCTGATGGTATCTTTATGCTGCGTTTTAATTATGTGAGCTCACTTTAATTGAGAACACTACAGATAAAAGTAAATAACAATAGCTAAAGATATTTCACAGAATCACAGAATGGGTGAGGTTGGAATGTACCACAGTGGGTCATCTGGTCCAAGCACCCTGCTCAAGCAGATTCATCCTAGAGCACCTGGCACAGGTTTGCTCTGAGATGGTTCTTGAGGATCTCCAGTGAGGGAGAGTCCACAGCTTCTCTGAGCAATCTGTTCTAGTGCTTGATCACCTACATAGTAAAGAAGTAGTTCCTTTTATTCAAACAGCATGAGACTGTGTTGAAGAGGGAAAGAGTTGCATTTTAAGCCTTCGAGATACATACGGGAAAGTGCATAAATTCAGTGCAGAGGTTGTCAAAAGTAGAAAACCAAAACAACATTGGAAACAGTATCAACAGCAATAATTTNAGACCTAGTTGAAACCAGCACTGTACAGTTAATAGGGGGGAGGGAAATTGTCTTGTTTCCCAAAAAGAAATCATGGATGATTGGCTGTTAGATTGCTAGATTGTTAGTATTTTTTATTATTACTGCTTTAAGCTCTGCCAGATATATAGTCATATATCATTTTTATTTCAACAGACACGGAATACAAATGATGCGGCCCTGCTTCTGTGGAGAGACTTGGCCAAAATACCACTGGTTTAGCAAAAAGAGAACTGGATACCAAATAGTTCATCCACACAGATAAATCAAGCGTTTTATTTCTGAAGGATCTTAGGCAGAATAGTAGATCAGATGTTGAGCAAAAATATTTTCCTCCCTTAGCACTGGACTAGGCACTTCTCTGATAGGGCTAGGGCAGCTATATCATTCCAAGATACTCTTCTTGTCTCCCCATTCAGGAGAGTAGCCCACAATTGGTGACACGACACCAGTACCATCTAAGTAGGTTTCTTTTGACAAGANAGAGGGTTCTACCCATGTGAAGCCTTTGGTAAAATTTCTGTCCGAAGGCCATAATATCAACTTGCTCTGCTCTTTTCAAAGTAGAAGTCATAAAGCTGGTTGACACAAGCAGTGTTGTTCACTCTAAATAACAAGATTGGAAGCTGATGGTATCTTTATGCTGCGTTTTAATTATGTGAGCTCACTTTAATTGAGAACACTACAGATAAAAGTAAATAACAATAGCTAAAGATATTTCACAGAATCACAGAATGGGTGAGGTTGGAATGTACCACAGTGGGTCATCTGGTCCAAGCACCCTGCTCAAGCAGATTCATCCTAGAGCACCTGGCACAGGTTTGCTCTGAGATGGTTCTTGAGGATCTCCAGTGAGGGAGAGTCCACAGCTTCTCTGAGCAATCTGTTCTAGTGCTTGATCACCTACATAGTAAAGAAGTAGTTCCTTTTATTCAAACAGCATGAGACTGTGTTGAAGAGGGAAAGAGTTGCATTTTAAGCCTTCGAGATACATACGGGAAAGTGCATAAATTCAGTGCAGAGGTTGTCAAAAGTAGAAAACCAAAACAACATTGGAAACAGTATCAACAGCAATAATTTTGCAGTACATTCAGTTTGAGTCTGTTCCCGTTGCTCAAAAATCTATCTGTGCAGTCAAAAGAGACTCTGAAGCTATGAAAAAAGGAAAAGCTCTTTAAATCTGGAATTAAGCTCTTTTAAATGGAATTAAAACCAGAAATTGGGAGAAAAAAAAATTTACATAATATCTTACAGATCAGAAAAAAAAGTCTTTCTAAAATATTTTGCCATAACAAAGAAAATTATAACTCTAACCTGTAAAATTATAACTCTAACCTATAACCAGTTATTAATATAGTGGAATAATAGGAGGCTGGTGCACCTCTGCCTCTACTGTACCAAAGACTCAAGGTCTCAAAAACTGGAATACAATACTGGCATTCTTCTCTTGGCTTTCCACCCTCATTGTTTATGGTTTTTTGAAGATACCAAGAAGGTCAAAGAAAGGCTTTTGCCAAGAAGTGGTGTGTTTAAGTTGGCAGTTTGAGTTGATAATTGTTTGCTTATCCTCTAGGCAAAGGGCAAACAGAAATCAGAACTAGTCTACCTTTTAACACTGGGAATTATAGAAAAAGATAGGAAAGAGAGGGTGGAGGAGTGAGTGCAGAAATAACTGACGCAGGGGGAAAAGAATTACAAGAAAAAAGCAGAAGATACTTTTGTTGCTTTGTTTTCCATGAAATATATTACTGTCCCTTTAAGTTTGTATGCCTTCTTGGCACATATACCAGGGGAAGGATTACACTTTACAAAGGAAGTAATGCAAACTTACCTTCATTTGGTTACCATGGATATGGCACTACAGGAGACAAAGCCTACAGTTTGCATTGCAAACAACCAGGCGGAGTGAAGGACACAAAATATGATATTCTGGCAAAAGACTGTCCCAGGATCTTCCTTGTGACTGATCACAAGTAAAACCATCACCAGCTTTGAGTCTGTGTTTGCTATGGAGAAAAAAGGTAAGGGATGTTGTATTTCAGATGAAGAAGTAAGAGGCAGAATCACTTACATCTGCAGAACAATTGGTATTTCTTGTACTAACCTGTGTGAAACACCAGCAGATAGGTATGACAAAAATTCAGCTTTCTGTCCTTTTCACTGTGGGGTACTAAAGCTAAATGAATATGCTGGTAACCTGGACTAAGTAATTTCCACAAGCACTGGAATGGCTTAAGAAGCAGCCAGATCTTGGGATTGTTAGGCTTTTTTGCAACAGTTTTTTATCTAGCTGAATGTCCTCTTCATTCTTCAGAAGTACTGTATAATACCTTAACTTTGTTACAAAAAGTCCAGTTAAATGAGCCTCTAAGGAGACCTAGTTGAAACCAGCACTGTACAGTTAATAGGGGGGAGGGAAATTGTCTTGTTTCCCAAAAAGAAATCATGGATGATTGGCTGTTAGATTGCTAGATTGTTAGTATTTTTTATTATTACTGCTTTAAGCTCTGCCAGATATATAGTCATATATCATTTTTATTTNCTCCATGGGTATGGGGGACAAATTAGGACCACCAACCCTTCAGTTGCGCTCATAAGGGTCCATGAAATAATAGATTTGCACCAATATAATCCCACTTACATCAGTGGATTTGTTTCCTGTTGCTGTCTGCCAGTTAGAGAAGTATCAGCCCCAAATGTCTTTGCCTTTTCCCTTTTTTCCAAACAAAGCAGCTGGCACCATGCCTATCCTTGAATGCATTTTCTATCGCTGTTGTCATGGGGAGGTCAAGCCCACTGCCATTGTGTCCCTGAGCAAAAAGCAAAGAAGAGGGAGCTTGACAAATGGATTAAGTTACGTCTTTGCTCCTCTGTCTCACCTCAGCATGCTCCTTGAACCCTTAGCAGTCATATATACCCTTGAGACCAGTTTTAGAAGTGGACAGCAACATCTCCAGACCAAGATCTTCAGATACCCTGAGGATTATTTCAGGCATTTCCGGTAGCCCTAATACTAACTGCTGATTCTGTCAGGCTTTTCATTCATTGTGCTGCTGGTGAAAGAGACAGAGAAGGGAGCATGTATAAAATACAGAAATACTGCCCTAGCCTCATGTTGCCTATGTAAGCACAATTGGATACATGCTTCAGTCCTTCTCTACCATTTCAGAGCACCTGCCAGTTAAATAATTCTTTCCTCTTCCCTTTCTGCACTAGCCCATGAAGCAAGTCAAGAAGGAAGAGGGATGGAGGTGGGACTTGAAATGGGAGCAAACAGCTGAACTGGCAGCAATCCCTGCATGCCTACAACAGCTCTCCAGGGCTTCAAATCCTCAGCCTACCCTTGCGGCAGTACAGAGTGTGGTTGTGTTGCCCATGGGCCACTTCTAAAACTGG
>VYZR01070946.1:6384-22338 GCA_013400675.1 Oxylabes madagascariensis | reverse complement strand
GAAGGAAGGAAGGAAGGGAGGCTTACCTTGTGTTGTCCCGTCCAGTCCCATGAGACATTTCATTGCCCTGATGATTTGCTCTGCTACGGGGGGACACATGGATGTGGCGTACACAGCACTGTGAGAATGAGTTCGCAAAAAGTCCACAAGGCCCTTACACAAGCAAAACAAAGCATGAATGAGCTTTGAGCTGGCCAAACAGCAGATCCCCCTCTTAACTACTGCAGCAGTGGGAATGCGCAAAAGGAAGAAGACGTTTCACCAGCTACTGGATTGCATTCTTGGCTGCCACTGTTAATACATGGCCTAAAGAAACATCAGGCAGGTGCAAATGCTTTACCATATAAGTGGGGCAATTACAGCTGAAACAAAAGTCTGGAATAGAATAATGTTTACTTCTGTGATAAGACTTATTATAAAGGAGCCAAAATAATTTCAAGACCAGTGAACAGCTGCAGTTAAAAGAATGCTGCTGAGTTCCCCTCTGGTAACGAAACAAAGGCTATATGACATCAGTAAAGGTCCTCTGCCACATGACCTAGCCCAGGAAAACCAACCTTATTGGGATCTTTGTCTATAAGCACATAAATTTTCAATCAAAACTTTTAATCAGTGGGGCAGAGACAGTCATATCAGAGTTAGTATGATTGCTTTAACATTTCCTAAGAACACAATAATTAAGAACACAATCTGCCCTCTTAGAAAAACCATTGATATACTGTAGGCATGTCTAAAACACCAGTAACTCTCCTGAATCCAGGCATGCAGTAGAAATTCAAATCTTACTAAGATCATCATTGTTATAACAACTTACATCTCCCACTGCAAAATATCAGAGTAACCGTTACGACACTAAAAGTTGAGTGCATGTTAGTGAGAAAGGCTTAAAAATTGACTTTGATAAAAAAATACCATCAGAAAAAACAATTCAGTGAGAGTAACACAAATCACTACCAAAATACTGTATGAGTCTGCGCAGTAACTGCAGTGCTGAGGATAAAGATTTACCTAACCTTACACAGGTTGTGCATGGCCGTTTTGCAATTGTATTCCTGAGGGTTTGCTTAAAAGCTAAGAAGGCTTCTGGGCTCCAGCTGATGCAGAATAAACAGCGCCACTGTGAGTTTTTGGCTGCAGAAAGGAACGTAAGTGGGTGAATGGGTGAGCAGCCTTCCAAGGCTGAGAAGCCTGAGGCTAAGCTTAGTGATACACACAGGCATGAAAAGAGTGACCTGTTTTCACTTAAAAAAGCTTCCAAGGATTAGAGGATAAATTACATGGGACTACTTTTCACAGGTCTAATCTTTCTATACACTTTCTAGCTACATTACCCACATTGTCTTTGGTAAGAAATAAATGTACAGACACAAATTAAGGAAGCCAAGGAAACAAAGAGAATTGATTCTTGATATATTATGACACTTGGTTTTAAGATCTCCAGGGGCAAACCCAAAAAAGACAGTAAGAAATACACAGTTTATACTTTCTTATAGCCCTTTTATTCTACTGTAGGGCTGCCCTTATTAATGTTATCCTGACAACAACCATATGGGCTGTCTAAACAGGCTTCCCACTCATTCAGCAGACTGCTTAAAAAGTACATTCAGCTGGGTATGAAAAGAGAAAATAATCAGCAACCATTTGATCTCTCTGTCAAGCAACAAAACCAATGACATTTCACAATGGTGCTGATTATGCTTTCTCTTCTACACCCCCAGTTAAAGCAAGCTCAGCTCTACTTTTTGTTGACATCTGTTGTTAGCAAGAGATTGTTTTGTTAACGTACAGTACATGGAGCAACTGAGGACACAGAATTTACTATTGCAAAAGGCCCCCAGTAACCTCTTTCTCCATTCTCCTAAAAAATGCAACTATGTCAATCCACAACTCTAGGAATTTTATTATCAGTGGATAAAACTGTGGTTTTAATCTCTCAATATTGCTCCACACACTGTTTACAAATGTGAAACAAAGTAATGAGCAATCTGCATGCAAATTAATGTAGGGAAGTATATTAGCCAACCACAACGTGTCCAAACATTTCCAAGACAAACAGCAATCATCAGGGTGGCACAGAACAGCCCAACTCAAGCAAATTACATAATATGAACATGAGACAAAAATAAGAAAGTCTGACTCTGTTTGATGTGCATTTGGGATCCAGGCAAAAATGATGCTAACTTTAGAACAGCGTTCATGTTAAGCAGCCTGCTCAAAAAGACAGTGAAATATATCACACACCATACAAAAGCAGTTCCCACACCCTTGACGTGAAATTGCTTACGATTTCCTTTTACCTTTTTGCCAGCTATGTATCCCCCAGCCGCGCCGAAGCTCTTTGTGAACGTTCCCATCAACACGTCAACGTCATCGGGGCTCATTCCGAAGTATTCCACAACTCCTCGGCCCGTTGCTCCCACTGCGCCAATGCTGTGAGCTTCGTCCAAGTAGAGGTAGGCTTTGTATTTGTTCTTCAAGGAGACTATCTCTGGCAGGCGCACGATGGACCCTTCCATGCTGCACATGGAGAGAATCAGGGGTGAACAACAAACCCTGGACTCCTTCCCATACTGGTAGAAAATACAGTCATTAATTGCCTTATTCCACTTAGAATTCAAACATTCAAAGCCAGTCAAAAAGACTTCGAATGTTTGTAAATTGTCAATACGTCAGAGGAAAAAAGAAAAGGTGTAAAGCAAGGCGGAGATACTTACCCTAAGCAGCACATTACAGTTCATCTCTACAAAACAAATATTATAAAAAACTTCTGTAATTCAGTCTGGTCCTTGCTTACTTCATCGTCAGCTACTGTGGCAATATTTGGGCATAACAGCTCTAGAGCAAATTCATCTGGTGCAGAGGAGTTGGGTCCAACATACACTGGAGATGGGCCATGTGAAACCCACAGCTGGTGCCATAAACTCTACGCATTCCCAGTCTTCACAGAATCAGGGATTAAAACAGGCAGCTGAAATCCAGTCTTGCCAACTTTTGCTTCGATATGTACTTTTTAGGAAATGTAGCCTGCTACCTAGTAATCAAAAGGAAAAAAGTTTCCATTCCTTTTCTTTTCACTTTCTTACAGCCATGCAGAAAAACGAAATATTTGGAACTGGCACAGGTTGCCCAGAGAAGCTGTGGATGCCACGTACCTGCCAATGTTCTAAGCCAGGTTGGATAGTGCTCTGAACCAGGTGCACTAAACCTGGTTTAGTGGAAGATGTCCCGGTCCATGGCAGGGGGTGTTGGAACAAGATGAGCTTTCAGGTCCCTTCCAACCCAAACCATTCCACGATTCTGTGATTAATGGTGTACTGAGATTTATAGGAATGAGAAGAGATGATAAATCTTTTGCACTGCTGGCAGTCATTTCAGTAAATGAGAAGGCACGGAGGAGGTGTCCAGCAAAATGAAAGCACAGGGAGATAAATAAGAAATGCTCTCTGATCCCATAAAGACGACACATGCAGAATATTGCTGTGAAGACTTGTGTCTTGAGAACTTTGTGAGATTACTACAGCTATGCTTGGATATACTCAGATGCACTCAGTATTCATTTCATAACGAGTTAATCGTGTTCTCTTCCACTAGCTCTAGTAAACAGGTCTTTAAAAGCTAAAAAATTCCTACCAAACACAAAGTCAGTGTGCCATGTGCCAGGAAAACCAGGGCTCTGTGGCTAAGGCTCACAGCTAAGGTGTATCCACTTGCAAAGGCAACGAGTTTCAGATGACCAGAAACATGGACTTTGGTCTCAAATAGCAAGTACAAAAGAGAAGTGCAATCAGTAGTATCTTGGAGGTTTTTGGATACTGGACCAATGGCTTTCACAGGCTGCTTTGTTGCCATTTTACTTGTACTGTGCAGCTGGAAGTTTGGCACCACAAAAGGAGCATGATGTGCTTTTAGCACTTGGGAAATTTCCGACAATTTTAGTCCTTCTTCATCCTTTGGTCTCCTGAGTAAGCTTGGAAACTGGTCTCCAGTTCTGAAGGAGACCTGCCCAAAGGCAAGGTTCCATTAGTGTAACAGCACAGGGGAGTAGCCATGGACAAGGGTTGCCTGTGCTGTTCACACTGGGAGGTTCAGAGAGCCTGGCTGCGTGTGCCTGGAGGCATATTTTTGGCTGTTGGCGACTGCTGGCAAATCTCGTCCTTCTGTCTTGCCCGGCCATAAAAGAGGCAGCTGTGAGACTGTGTGTTGGCACCACGGTCCCTTGCAGCAAAGAAGGGTGGGCTTGTACTGCACCGGAGACTGGGCTTTCTCACTTTTCCCAAACGGCACTTGGCAGCTGGGGGAGAAGCAACGTAAACCACCACAGCTATTTTCCTAGGGAACACAAGGGCAGAGCCCCGAGCCCTCAGATAGCCCAGGGTCAAAGCATTAGTCAGCTAAAATGACACTGAGCCCCTGGGTGTGCTTGGACGTGCACCATCGTACGTGCACCATCGTACGTGCTGGGCTTGGCAGTGTCTGGCCAGTCTGCAGGGAGAGCCAAGAAGCACCTCTGAAAACTCCAATCCCACCCTCCACCTTCCAGCAAGAAGATTTTGCTTGGGCACACCAGCCAGGCAGAGAAGGACAATAATAGTTTTTCCACATTTATACGGTCATCGTCAGGCTTAGTGGCTCGTGGAGATTCAGGCAGGAGAGACAGCATTTAACTTCAAAAAGAGTAAAAAATGGTAAAATAAAAATGGTGTGTATTTGTGTAATGGAAGGAAAGTTGTGCTGAATCCCAGAATACATGGAGCTGGTACACGGCTGATGCAAGATTTAACCCTTCAGAAGATTTAATGAAAACTTTTCTTTCTCATATGAGTAGGAGATTTCTCTTGGAACTCTAAGCCGCTTAGCAAAACTAGGCATTTGTATTCAGTTTCAGTTTTGATCTACTGCTCTTGAAAGATGCTGGCTGACATAAATGCAATAGTTGACAGAGTTCCTAATGTGGCCTTGAAGCGTCCATGGAACAGATACAGTGCTGCTGGAGTCGTGTACATGTTCTCTGCTGCTATTCCAACAGGTCTCAGCCCTCCTGATGGCAGAGATGAGAACTGTTTTGCTGCTTGCTCTGGTCTTGGTCTCTCTTTTGGCCCTGGGAGATGGTTAGTGGTATGCACATCACTCTGTCTAGAATGGCTTCAAGATAAAGGTCACTTCACATAACCCCTTGGGTAGTCCAAATGGAAAGTTTACTGAATCCTTCAGTAAATGTTGATGTCAAGTGGGCTTAAACCAAAGAGCCAAAACTGAACTGTACTGGTTCTGTCTCACTCTGGCTGGGCCACTTACCTTTGTGTACAAATGTATTGATCTGTTTCCAAATCTGCTCAAGCACACAGGGCACGTAAAAAACCCCCAGATGCACATGAGCTAAAGCTGGCTCTGCCCAGGTCAAGCGTTCTCGTGACATGGCATGACATCCTGTCTTGTAGCACAAATTCCTAGCTTGGTGGCAGGGATGGAAAGCTTCCAGATTGCAGCCAATCCTCATCTCCCTTGTGCGGTGGACAGGCACAGAAACTTGGGTTAGTACACACTCAGTTTGAACGTACTTCCAGATGTGAGGAGATAATCCCAAATTTTTAGAACACTCCAGTCTGAAACTTGATTCAATCCCCATCAAACCACTGATGTTCTTCATGATGCAGCTGATGAACTGTGGACCCAGGTGCTTTGGGAGATGGGAGGTGTCTGCTTGTGATGGTCACTTCACTTGGAACTCAGGCTCGCCCTTGACACAATAGTGATGGTTTTTTGCCCAATTTGTCTTGAAACTTGTTGGGAAAAAAGGTTTCTACATTCTACTATAGTACCACAGTTTCCTTTTTTATTTTTCTCTCAGGAAAACTAATTTACAAATATTCCACCTCTCATCTACTTTATCTCTAAACATGCCCTAGACTACCACTATCTTATCAACATTTGAAGAGTTTATCTGTTCCCCTTTCAGGCTAGTTTGTAATTGGGAAAAATCCCTCCTCTCCTGGCCTTGCTACTCACAAGACATATACATTCCACTTCAAAGTTACTTTACTTGGTACTGTTTTCTTACATAAACCTTGTACATTCATACAACAATCTCTGTTTCGTAGTTTAAAGAAATAATTTCATGGGAATCTTTCAACTCTGCCCTCAACTACAACTCCATTTCAACACTAAAATGATAGAAATGTTAACCTTTAATGCTGGTCCTTGGCCAAAGACATTAAATGTTACCTCATTCCCTTCTGGAAGTCCAGTCACTTAATCCCAGGAAATAAAAAATAACCCAGCTAAATTTCCTACACTATTGGCATTGAATCCCAAGGAACTTCTAATGCACATGAAAAGGCATTGGACAATATCTAACTGATCAGAGCTATTTTCTTAGCTGGAAGGGAAAATACACAAATTGAATTAAAAGTAAGGAAAAAACAAATGAAAACCAATCTGTTTCGATCAATTTCTGATACCCCATAACTTCTGCCCTGGGCCTTGGCCTATCTGACTCTTAAGTAAATATGCATGGAAGAGAGCAGAAGCCCACCACAAACGATGTAAGAACACAGTAACTGATTAATCCTGAACTGGAAATGGTGGAAGCCAAGGAAAACATTAGCTGGAGTTCAAATAATAAAAATATGATTTAGCAAGTCAGTTTAACTTGTGCCCTGATCGCTGCCAAAACTTGCTCATGCTTTTTGGAGTCAAGATTGATGGCTAGATGGTCTCCCTCAGTTTGGAACACAAATGGAATACATTTACTCCTAGGCTGGTCCAAGTTAAGAACCAGCTTTCACTAGGAGTTACATTTACTTTTGATTTTTTTTTCTTTTGAAGATAATAGAGACATTAAAAAGCAAACAAACATATACTTAATGCTGTTTATTTGACATGTAGCTTGAGTGCTTCCCAAGTCGAGGGGCCAATTCTGCCTTCAGTTGTAACCAAGCAAAATCTGTGGTTTATGGTTTCAAACACAAGTCTGATTTCCAGAAATTCTCATGTTGGCTAACAATGACCCTTTTCAAATTTTGCCAGCTGCTAAGTCTAGGCTTATGCACAGTGTAAACATTTTAAGATACTCCTAATGGAAACAGAAGGCAAATTTCTTTCCATACCATAAACTTCACCATACTAAGACTATGGTGTCCCATATAACAATATTTTTTAAAGAAGGAAAGCTCAGTGTTTTCTTTTACATCTCTGGAAAAAGCATTTCTGTAAAAATTTGCCAAGCCAAACCTGCAAATCAAGATATTATAACTTGGAGAATGGCTCTGACCAAGTTATTTAAATTCTGTATTTGCTGTCCCTGAAGCATAACTTAAGGGGAAAAAAAAAAAAAAACAAACGAACACAACACGGTATTAAGTATTGTAAGAAGAATACATTAACTACACTCTAACTCCTCTTAAACCCTCTTGATGAATGTTAATTTGGCATTTGGCAAATCTTCAAGAAAACTATCGTTAGCCAATACGGGGCTGGAAAATTTTAGTTTTTCAAAAACTCTGGGCCAAGAAAGGAAAGAACATATACACGAAAAGAGTGAGAGTATTTCTACTCTGTCCTTCTCCAGCTTTTTTTTTTTGCAAATGAAATGTTTTTAGCTACCAACTGGCTCAGACTGCCCGGGCTGTCTGTGAGCCTGCTCCTGGCAGTGCCTGGCCGCACGAGTCCCGGGCCGGCAGCGGTGGCAGGGACACAGCGCGGTGGCACGTGGTGGCATTTGCCCTCAAGTCACAGCAGTTTTGCTTTACAACCAAATCATGCTCCACAGTTTCTGATCTGCTTAGACTGTGAAAACAACTAACTAACCAACCAACCTAGCTACTGCTAGGGATAGTTTCCAACAAGAGACTATTGGAGAGCTGAGCTTTGTTTTTCTTTTACTTTATGCCTTTCACAAGCATAGACACTCAGGGCATGAGTGGCCTTAACATTATTTAGCCTTTATGGAGCTGAACGAACTTTATGGTTCCTTTTAGCAGGTACTCCGAGGTTTAACATGCTTTTATTTTGTATTCCAAGAGAAGGTTCTTTGAACCTTGGAAAATTAAATCTCGTTTGAGAATGAACTGCAAAACTACAGGAAAAGAAAACTCTACACCAAACACAAATCTGGAAATACAGTTATAAGTTAGTATAGCTAAATAGCTGTCAGTAGATTTGTCCCACTGCTTGGACTGATCCAGGCCTCTGTGTTACCAGTCTACCTTCTTGTTCCCTAGTGGTCAATATTCAGGGTAAAGGATTTAAAAGTGAACAAAGCTCAGCAGCTGGAGTCTTTTCTGCCAGCCATGTGACCAATGGGAACATTTGTCAGTAAAATGTTGGTGGTCCACTTAATTTCTGCATGATCAAAGTCCTTAAGTCTGAGCTTTCTTTTAGTAGTGCCAAGCGATGTTTATTTGTAGTTTTGCTCTGTTTATTCTGGTTGAAAGGACACGTTCAGCCTGCTTTGGATCAGCTGATCTGCTGCTGACCTGCTTCACCTCTGAGTGACAGGTGTTTAGATAAGGACCGATTTGGTCCCTTTGCAGATGGAAAACATCAGGCAAAAAGAAAGCACTGACAACTATGAAGTTGTGATGACATGAGATCATAAAAGATTTCTTCCCAAAAAAAAGCTAATTGGCTAAGCTGTGCCAGCATTTTGCAGTAAAATGGCACAAGAGACTGCCCATCCAGACTGGCTGTATTTCAGCAACACATGATACAATCCCTACATATAAAGTTCTAATGCCACTTTTATAAACCCTGTCACGTCCTGTGAATGAGTGGTTCTGAATTCCTTCTGTCTGGGGCAGGTGCTGCTACTCCCCAAACCACCCTTGTCCTGCTCCCCCATCTCCTGTCACCACCGCAGTAGCCTTGCCTAGATCCCTGCAAACCTTCCTTCTGTCCAAACCCCTGCTTCTTCAGCCCTACTAGGGCTAGCAGTCCTGTCCTGCTCTCAGTACATCTCCCACTCAACTGTGATTTGCTAAATCAACATTCAGAACAATGTACAGGATCTAACTGGAGCTACAGAACACAAGGTTCAGGCTGTCATAATGGAAACCAACCTATCCATGAGATCACAGAATGTTATTGGAACTTCCACTCTCATTAAGATTTCCTTCAGATACCTAGAGTCAGAGTTTGCCCCACTCAATTCATCATTCTGTCCTCAGAAATGATAGAATACTCATCTTTCTACAACACAAACATACCTGTAAATGCCCTCCACGAGGATGATAATTTTTCTCCATGCTCTGTGGGTGCGAGGCTGTCCATATATTATTGCATCTCTCAGCAACTTCTCGAGGCTCTGCATATCTTTATTTAAATATAAGAAAAAGGAGGAAGGAAAAACATTAACAAAGATTTTTCTCAAGAATTTTCAATTTTCTCTTGCGTGCTATTTTTCCTATGCAGAAAAAGACAACATTAAAAAAAGTGTCCTAAAGATAAGCTTCCTTTATTAGTAGGCAAGACCAAACAATTCCTTTCATTGGTGTGAAGGCAATTTAGTGACAAGAAGAGTTATAAAAAGCTTCCAGTTATACATCTGATCCGGGAAACTTCTAGAAATACTTGGCAAACATTTATATTTAAAGGCAAAAGGGAATCACTTTGCTTCAGTACTAAGGTAACTGCCATCAGTTCTGTGTAGGGGCTGCTGATACTCATAATTTATCAAGGCTTCAATAGTGAGTTGTGGTTGCTTTCCAGTCACAAGCTCGTGAACAACAAGCATTTCTTCAGCAAAGGTTTTGACAAGGCTGCATGAAGCACATCAGGATGGCAGCAAGAGAAGTCTTGTCCTTCTCAAGAAGGAAAGCAAGTGGAATACTGCTGATGAGACAGGTGGATAAAAGCACATGGCATGGATACACTGATTTGGTGCCTAAATGCTTGGCACTGGTGGGACTTCAATATAAGGAGGCTTGGAACAAGGTTATGATCCTTAGCTGCTTCCTTAAGGGCTGAGTCTGGGTCATTTAAAAAAAATTCTTAAAGGAAAGCCATTGAAATTTTGAAAAAGATGGAAGAAGCAAGAAAAAATACCACAGAAATCAGGGTCAGACCAAATGTGACTCTCAATGCATCAGCATTCTGGAGTCTCCAATGAATGGACACTCTTCAAAATGAATTATTCTGGTGCTTTTCAGGAATCCAGATTGGCATTTCAAAATGTTTTCCAAGAACACCCTACAGAGTCTCACAATACCCAAGAAACGCTACAGATCAGCTCAAACTGTGGGCTGAGAAAATCAATGGCATTTTTTCACAATATAATCCCATTTGTTTCAGCAACACATCTTAACACAGTTGATACAACCTTCTACAAGAGCACAAAGTGAATGTGTAAAATGAACTGTTGCGAGAAAAAAAAAGTGCTCCTTAGAAATATTAATATTGACCCATAGTTTGGTTTCTGCCCGAGGGGAATGGGGCCATTTGCACATTAATTGTCCACTGTGAGTAACCTGTGTGCTGAGAGATGGTCAGGTTATGACCTGAACCCTTCCACATCCTGATGCCTCACCTCGTCCTAGCAACATTCAGTGATGCTGGTGGAAGGTAAAGGCGTCAGCAACGAAATTGCCACTCTGCACCCAACCTAGCAAGTCCCTGCTGTACTCTACAAAACACAAAATAGGCATGGACAGTACCAGCTGCCCCTTGTTTCAGTGGTGCAATGGCCTGCACAGCTCAGTGAGCTCCGAGATGGGAATGCTGCTCGGGATGATGCAATGCAGACAGCACACTTTCCACTAGATGGCAATCAAGGAAATAAAAGTTCTTTGGTGCTTTACAAGGGAAAGTTATAACCAAGCTGAGCATTCGCAGCGGCTCACGTTCGCTTTTGAGTAGATAGTATTTAGAACTCTTCTTAAAGGGCTCCCTCAGGAGGACAGAGAACTCACAGGAAAATTTGGACAACCTCTTTTCTCCACCAGATTATTCTCTAGCGATGTCACTGTCATCTAAATCCTTTTGGGACCTTTGAAACCCTCTTCTGAATCACACAGGGTTTTTCAATTCAGTATTCTGTCTATGTGTCAGTCCAGATTGGCTCCTGACTTCAGAAAAGTCATTCTGCCTCTGAGCTAGAAGCATGGCTTGAAGATTCAGTTGTTTTAGCATATTCACATGAAATGAAAAAAAAAAAAAAAGGAAAGAGGAGATGAAGTGAAATGTATATAATTCTGATTTTAAAAATACATGGCTGTGAATAGGTCCTCTGTCCAAACTGCTGTGGAACATGAGACCACAGACTGGGGAGAACCTCTCCCAGGGATGAGTTTCCCTTTTTTTCCCTATTTACCCATAATGTAGCCCTGCTGGAGTACATGTCTGTTTGCAGGATCAGGGCTATCTCACTTTCTTTTTGATGTCTCATTCTGAAAAACATGTACGTGTGACCCTTTCTGAAGCCTGTAATAGTCAACACATAATTAGTTCAGGTGCAAATGAATTTTACTGACCTATTAACTCTGTGCCTCATTTGGAAAGGGGAAATAGGCAGAAAGAAAAAAATCTGTGACCTTTAGTATTCCCCACAACAGGCTGCTTCTGTTCTTCAAGGTGAAAACAAAGTGCTCTATGTGTTTGTGCTTCAGCTTTTCAGGAAGTGGGATATACTGAATGGCAGGAAAAACAACAGTGCAATTCCAGGTGACTTTCGGATATCCAATTATTTACCCATTAAATATAGTTGGATTGAGAGACATTAGGACATTAAGATGATGAGCTGCATGAGTCCATCTTGACTAACCAGTTATAGAGAAAATAACAGTCCTTTCTTGTTTGACCATCACCAGCCCAGGGTTTTCAGTGGTAATGGCCAACAACCACTCACCAGCCCAGGGGGTGGTGGTAAGAATTTGACTTGATTAATCAGTCAAAGCACACCCAAATCTATCCATATTTCACTTTCCACCTTCTCCTTAAAGCATATTACCCAGATACGGAGGATAAAGTTTCCTAAGAGGGGACAGTGGATCTATCAGTGGGTTGGTGGACTTGCATAATCCTTTTTTGGGATCTCTCATAGCTACTTCAAGAGTAACACCAGAAACACAAACTGCCAGTGGGCTGGAGCGAGTCTGGACCTGGGCAGGCAGCGTGTCATGCTGCCTCCAGTGCAGGTGGGACAGCAGGCTCCTGGAGGGAGCACAGACACGGCGTCTCCACCCCTCATCCTCACACTGCAATGCTGGGGATGTCATCACCATTCCTCTGCGTGGGCTGGAAACCTCCTGTGTGTCAGCTGAATCCTGTTTAATTAAAATAAACAATCTGCTACTCCTCTTGTCACGTTCTTCTTTTTGCTTTGCGCTTGTAACTCTGATTTTCAGGTTCTCCCGTTCTGCACTCTCATGCAGGCTGGCACAGACCCCGTGGCCACATACGAACATCTTTGTTTGGAACGTGGGAGCGGTGATCACTGCAGCCACAGTAACAGCCTGAGACTCCCCTCAATAAATACCGATCTCTCTGGAAGTAAAGGGCACTGGCTGGAGAAAGCTCCCTGTCCGCACTTGGCGAGTCCGACGTGGCTTTCCCGAAGCACAGAGGGCAGGCGCAGACACGGCGTGCAGGGAGCAGGACAGACCAGTCTCCTTGCCCTGGCGGCGTCTGCATGTGTCACAGGGAATCACACGCCCAGCTGGAGCAGCCTGCAGTCCACCTATCTGGGCAGCAATCTTGTCTCTGATAGTGGCCAGAGGCTCCAAGGAGCACAAAACCTTAGTGGGTAATGTGATTTTCACGCTGCTCTGTAATAGCTGTAACACTGCCCTCCCTTCTGAAATTCAAGGGTACCTATAAACTTGGAAAAAAAAATTAAAACTTAAGGAACCGTCCTGTACTAAGCCACCACGAACTCTTTGGGTTTTGCAACCAAAGAGATCTCTTTCTAATTTTTACCTGTCTATTCATCTCTTTCATTTCCCCCCTATTATATTTGCTTGCTTAACTAGTTGCACTTAATTTTCCGCCTTTTTTTTTTTTTTTTCCCCTCTCCTTCTTTTTAGCTAGAGAATATATTTGCACTGAAAGGTGAAGGCCTTCTGCCATCTAGAAGTTCCTTCAGTATTAACTACAACTCCTCCAGGTAGCTGTGCATTCTCTTTAAGGTGTCCTCATGGCACTTGTATCTGAACTCCACAGCAGTAATTTGACTGAGTCGACTGAGAAATGCCAGAGTTGGATTAACATAACTTGACAATTGGTGTCCAAGCTGGGAACTACATTTTGTATGGAAACCTGGACAGCTCACACCTGCATCACACACCTGTCATCAACCACCTGATCTGTGAGGAACTAAAAAATCCCTCACTACCTTCACAGCATTGAAAAGGTGCGTAAGGAGGAGCTAGGAATGTATTCCCTGATTCCCATTTCAGATGTGGATGCAAGCACCAGGTTACAGGCTGGATTTTTCACCTAACCAATGTGCTTGGTCATGCTTTGCAATCCCCTGCCTTCCTTATAGGACCACTTGTTCTGACTGCTCTGTGAAATGCCCTTGCAATGAAGAGGACTGGGAATATTTTTTCCCCCGTGGCCTGAGTTCTGTACCTTGTCACAACATTTCCACAGCTTGTTCATGCAATTGCAAATCTAAACCTGAAAACAGGACTGCAATTGAGTTGCTTGATGCTACATGGAAAAAAATGTAGCAGAATTAGAAAGAACAAACAAATCCTAAGCCTTGTATGGTGCCTTCTTTTACAAGCTGCTAAGAACAGAACTCACTTGGATGTAGTTAGTCCACAACACCCTCATCTGTTCACTGAAGGAACACCTGATACCAGTATAAGACCCTTTACAAAAGGGCTGAGACAAAGGGTGCTGTGAGAGAAACCGCTTGATACAATCACAGGCTGATCAATGGTTAAATATTTGGTTTTGCTTTTCAGGTTTTATTGGAAGGGTCAAGGATTTTGGCTAATACTTAACCAGATAAAGGTCAGAGGTCCTGAAAAAGGGCTTTTAAATGTACGGTGTTCTTAAAAGATTGCCTTAGAAATTAAAAAGGCCCAAAACCTACAGGTGATAAGTCACTCTTTTCCTGAGCCAGGAAGTAAAAACATCTGAGTTTAGCCCCCATTTAGACTCCCTGGAGCCCAAGGCTGGGTAACATCAGACACCTTCTGGCACAAAAACTAACCAAGGCCAGGCCACTACTGCCCCAGTGGTGGGGAGATGTTTCAGCCTCTCACCTTCTCCCACTGCACACTGTGCTGCTGCCTGCATTCCAGTGCAGCAATGCAGCTTTTTCCTATCTTCCCAAACAAATCACTGCCAGGGAAATGGTAACCTGAGCGGTGTCCACAGCACAGCAGGGGAGACAAAAGGCAGGTGCTTTATGGGCAGGTCAGAATGATTTTAGTCCACTAAAACACTACTGCATACATTTAGGACTGCTTAGACCCTAAAATAAAATTGAAAAAAAAAATTAAAAATCCCCTAGACCTGCAATTCAGAGCAGGGGCTCCAAGGAGCTGAACTTTGCGCCCACAAAACCCCACTAATGCCTGACACAGAAAAACTCCCTTAAAGGCCAAAACCCATGTGCCAATACTGCTCTGCCCTTAGCAGGATGAAGACTAGAGACAGTGCTAATGAGAGCCCACAGGAAGGGAAGGCTGTGTGCAGTAGTTTTCAGTTACTGGGCTAAGATGGAATATTCTCTTACATTTCTCTCAGACAGATATCTCTAGGTGTGTGTGCCTGTGCATTTCTCTCAGCCCAGGCCTGTAAATTCCTGTCTGTTTACAAGGAAGGGATTGTCCACTGGCAGGCAGGATGCCGAGCACATTCCTACATCCAAATAAAAACAGACTTACAGGTCCACAGCACATTTTTGTTCTATTATTCACTTTAAGGCTTGAAAACCTTCTCAAACATCCATGCAATGTTTTTGTCAAAAAGGAAAGACATCCGGATACCTTTTATTTCACCTAGGAAAAGCATACAGGTCTAAGGATTTTGTCTGTTCTAGAAAAACTATTCAGATTTTTTATGGAAAGTGTAATGTCTAAGAGAGCTACTCACTTATTGAAATAGAACTTCATTAACTTTTGTAAGAATAAGAACTACATTATACATAATTAAGGTAATATGTACAGATTCTTTCTTGTCTTACAAATGAAATAATTCTCTATTAATAATAAAATAATAATAATTTACTTTTGAAAGACGACAAACCAATCTTCTATTACAGATTTCATGCTTTGAAAGAAAGTAACAGTTTTACAGAATTACCTACAGTACAGCCTTTGAAAGATGAAGGTACTTCATAGCAAGTTTAAAATGGTAGATTTTACTCTCTTTTCTGTGAAATATTTTTATCATAGAGCAAAGTTTTGTATCATTTTTCTTTCGACAAAGAGTTTTTCCATAACAGAGCTGGGAAAGGAAAGAGGAGAGAGATTTATGCGCTTCTTAGAACCTCATGGTGAAATCAATGCTTGTTAAAGATCTTAAAGCAGTAGCTTAAAGTGCAAAGTTTTCTGTTCATGCAGAGGGCCAACACAGCACAAGGAACCTTGCATTCACACCAAGCAGTGTGACACAGAGCACGGCTCGATTCCCCTGTTCCTAAGCATGACAAGGACAGCACGAGCACGCTCTGACAATTTGGACATGCTGTTATGTCACATACCCACACATTTGCAATAATGAATCCAGGAGCATAAGCAACACAGCTCTTGTCTAACAAAACAAACACCTGTCTAACTGAAAAGAACCCTCCCACCCCAAGCTGGAATTCTTGGTTACTTAATTAACACAGTTTTGGTCCCTAATTTTTTTTGCTGCACTGACTTGCGTTATACTACTCCCTGACAGACTCAGAGGGCACAAGGCTGCCTGCTCCATTTTGGGTGAAAGGACTACAAAGGAATTCCTGCTGGGTTATGCTTTCCACTTCTATCTGCCCCAAAACACATCCTATTTCCTGCAAAG
>VYZR01070944.1:5683-24901 GCA_013400675.1 Oxylabes madagascariensis | reverse complement strand
AGACTTCAGTGGGCTACTGAATTCATCCTTATTTTAGAAACATAAAATGTGTTAATAAAGGCACTTTAAAGAGAATACATCAACATATTATATAAATTATTTTCTCACTTCTCTGTATCAACTCGCCTCCATCCATAGGTAGCAACTAATCTGGAAAGCAAAGTTGAGGAGAACAGAAGGAAAAGGAAAGGTACAGTTTTCCTTCTTGTCTAGAAAAAGCTTTGTACAGTGTTAAGAAACTGAAAGACAGTTTCTTTTGGGGAAGAAATGCTAATGTGAAATTTTCTTTTTCTCTCAGCACAGTCATACATTAGAGATATTTGTAGCAGTGGANTATGAAAGCTATGAAAGCTATGAAAGCAATGACCTCTTCTACTGAACATAGTAGCCAGTGTAAGTCTTCAAAGGTAGAGTCTTCAATTATTTGTTATACAAATACAAACTGTTGCTGGTGCTCTGAAAGGAGAATTTTCATTATTAAGTTTTTGCAGTCAGCAATCGTCTGGTACTAGACAACAAATGAGGGCTAACATTTGCTTTGTGAGACACTGAACATACTGAAAAGGTAAAATAAACAAAGTGCATCAAAATAGCCATGATGACACCTAAGGCTGTCTTTGGGACACCTGCATTCTAAGAAGGGCAGCACCTACTGAATGGGAGATTTGCAAGCATTTAGACATTTATGAAAGATTATATATGTGTCCTTTATATACACATAACTATATATATTTATATCTGGTTGAGCGATTGGGTTTATATAAACATACATATGCCAATTTCAAACTGCATGTGAGATTGTTTACTGCACACATTAAGCAGACATCCTTAAAATAAAATGTTAAACCAAGACAAAAGTTAAGTACCTTTGCTCTATCCAAGTCTCTGGNCTGGAAGGTGCAGAAAATTCCCCTCCCCAAGCTTCCAGGAATGACTGCAGCCCCGGGAATGCCGGGCCACCATAAAATCCATGTGGCTTTGGCTTCACTGGAAAACCTCAAAGAGCATTTGAAGGACTAAAGCCAATTAATGGGTAGAGCTGTGAAGTTTTTGATCCTAAAGGTTGGAAAAGCCCTGTGGGATCATCGAGTCTGACCATGAACCCAATGCTGCCAGGTCCACCTCTGAGCCACATCCCCAAGTCCTCGTGGCTGGGACACCCGTGCCACCCACGGCACAGGGATTTCTCTGCCTGCAAGGATTAAATGTCCTGAATCCTGGATTCCTGCAGGTCTGGAGCCAGGGAAAACCTGCAGTGCTGGTGCTGGCAGGGCAGAGCTGTGGATGGGTGCCCAGCACCCTTCGCAGGGATTTTTAGGACCTCCTTCAAAGGCCTCCCAGCCTAAATGCTCAGGGACGTGGAAGAGATCTCACATCACTAAAATTTATGCTCTGCTACAGATTTCCGTTGTTTCCCCAGCACAAAATTGGTGCAGAGCAAGAGGGATATGAACAACCGAGGATAAAAGAGAGGTAAAAGTGTCAGGGTTTATTTTTAAATTATTATTTTCTGTACTTTTCCCCGCTGTCCTTGTGCAACCACAAAAAGGCTTCCAAAGGTGCAGCTTGGGAGGTTCTAAAAGCGAAAACCAAATTATTTATCCCATATCTCCACATGGCAGTTTGTGGTATCAGTGGGGTGGTGCTGGGGGCAGCAGATAAAGGTTCCCGTGTGCTGACCCCCAAAAAAACACAGCCCCATCACCAGGCATCAACCCCTTTTCCTCAGCTACAAAACAGAGACCTCAGCTTCTTCCCCCTCGGGGCACCTTCAGTGTGGGGTGAAGGATAAATCGAGGCTGGGACTCAGGAGGAATAATTAAGGTTGGAAAAGATCTCCAAGACCATCGAGTCCAACTTTTGCTCACTAAACCATGTCCCCAAGTGCCACGTCTTGTTTTTTAACACTCCCAGGGATGGTGACTCCACCAGTGCCCTGGGCAGCCTGGTCTGATGTTTAATCACTCTTTCAGGGAAGGAATTTTCCTTAATATCCACCCTGAACCTCCCCTGACGGCCATTTCCCCTCGTCTTATCGCTGGTAAATGCTCCACGAGCTCAGGAAGGAGCCCCTCGACGCTGAATAGCCCCAAAACAAACCCAAAACTTCTCTCTAAAGGCTCAATGTTTTGCTGACAGGTCCCTGAGCAGGCCTGAGTGACAGCTTCATTTCAGCACTTCTCAGATGAGATTTGAATTGGGGGGTGGAGGAGGTAGTAGGAAAGAGACTTTGTTCCCTAAAAAGTGTCAGTGTCAAACTCTGCAGTTCAAGTTCTAGTGTCTGAGGTACAAAACCGAGTCAGAAATCATCTTCGACTTGCCTGCTTCCCAATTTATTATTAATGTCTCTCTAATATTAGCACGCATGGAGCTTCATTTAAATCTTAGAGTTCATGTTGAGTGTGCGTTGTTCCTTTTATTGGAAATAAAAAAAGGTAGAAGGAGATGGATTAAAGTACAGTGAACTGTTGTATGATGTCTGCATCAAAGATTAGTGGCACTTTTCTGTTGTGATAATCAAAATATCAGTGAGAGCTTGATCCCACCTCTTGTCTGTGGGAATACCAATTTTTTCCTTATAAATTTACCTGGGTCTTTTTGCTTGCAAAATAAATTTGGATATTTGATAAATTTGGATATAAATTTGAAGGCATTCTCAGTTTGAAGTTCAGTAGCAGCTTTGTGTCTACTCCACAATATCCTAAATGAGCAACTTTTTATTGTTTATCTCGATAGAAAAAAATGGTAAAAACCTGGCAAACTTGTCCCTGCAAGGCAGGGGAACCAGAGAAGCATCTCAGCTTCCTTGTATACGGGAAGTAAAACTCATTCACTTCCAAAGGTTGATTTGGTATCTGCAGGGCCATTAGCAATTTTTTTTTTCCCTAAAAGTTTATTTAAGTTTCCAGGTATCAGTTATTGATATTCACAGCTTTCATCTTCTTTTTCCTCCTGTCTTGTGCATATTGATGCATACCTTGGTGTGAGTACAAAATCCTGCTAGTGGAGTCTGCTTTTAGGAGCCATCAGAAAAAGGTTAACCTAATTTTTCAGATAATATTAGAAAATTAGGTTTCAAAATGCAGATCTTCAAAGTAACATTGATGCTTATACCTTATTTCTATACCTTAGAAGTAATCTCATCTGTCTCAAAATAAGATACTATTTATTTTTAAAATAACTGTATCAAAATGAGATATTATTCCATAGCACAAGGCTGTTCTTCAGAATTTTATGTATTACATTCACTTTGGAACAAATTCCTCTCTAATTTATATTGATGGAAAGTTATAGTAACTTCAGCAAAAGTACAGGCTTTACCATCTAGGTAGAAAAAGTTTTGAGCTAAGAGAGAAGTGTATTAAGCTCTAATTCTTCTGTGAATGTGATGAGCAGGGCTGCATCAGTGTTGTTGGATTGTGTTTCTATTGAATGCAACAGCCAATAATGGAATAAAATCCATGTAAATGATCAGAGTGTATCTTAGGACCATCCCAAGAAAGCTGCATCTTGTAGACTTTTGCTAATTGTTCATAGTTTGCTTTTCTTTGAAGTGTCTGCATTCCAAATCAGAGAGCAAAGACATTAGAACTGCAAAATTTTCCAAAACAAAATTTACATCTTGTCCTGCTTCTACATTTTGAGAAATCTTACCATCTTTAGGTTCATACATTTTATTGAGCCTGAAGCAACAAATTTACTATGCTCAAAACAATCCTCCTTGTGTGAAAGGCAAGTGTGTATTATGAAAAAGGAAAAAATACTTCCATCTGATCCTGGGGAAGTCCTGCATTATATTCCTTATATACTTTGATACTTATTTTTATAATCAAGTTTTTCTCTCTTGTGAAACTCGGGGTCCAATTTCAGTTCTGAAACCAAAAGGTCTAGCAGCCTCAGTACTTACTGATCCCAGGGAAGAATTTGGTTTCAGATGTTTAAAAGGATCAACTCAGCAATATCCTAGTTTTGAGATTAAATATGCAATGAAAAAAAAATGTTCAAAATAGAGGTACAAATTCTCTTTTTGAAATCAGTTTATGAGTTCAACTGACTTTTCAATAGTGGTAGGAGATGGGAATGAGAAAGGACATATTTAGAAAAATTGCTTAAAACATAAAATTATATATTGCACTTTGTGAGAATCTACCTTGATACGCCAAGATATTTTTCAAGCGCTGGGGGTCAAAACGGGATACTAAGAACAGTGAGGCAAATGCTTAGAGAAAAACAGAGTTAAAACAGGAATATACAATCTGAAATTTAAGACAAACATCAAATCCAGTCAGGGTAAGGCATGTGGTGCTTAATGGAGAGGTGTGTTACTTGGATCTTGTAAAACCAGAATGGAGAAAATACTAATAAATCGCACTAGGAAAAAAATCCTCTGCTGATTGAATTGACCTTCATGTCCTTTGCACAACTTCAAAAAAAGCACCTATATCATGTATGAGCAGCCCCAGAAACTGAAGCCTGCGCATGGGGATTTGTCAGGATTCAGCTGTGGGTCCGTGGCAAGGCTGGGTGGGTTGAACCTGCTGCCAGTTCAGGGTGCCGCCCAAACTGCCAGTTTGTTCAAGCTTTGTACTGAGAAATTTGTGCTCTGATGACTTTTCCTTGCTCCCTGTGTTAGTAAAAGCTGGGAAGTGCTGCTCCAAGTTGTGTGCTGTGGTTTGTGAGCACCTGCCTGAGCTAAGGAGGGAGGGAGGGCAGGAGAGGACTTGGCTCTGCGTGTCCCATATCTGAACATCCATCCCCCTGTTTTCGTTTCCACTCTCCCTCCAAACTTTCCCTCCTCTTCCACACGCTCACTGAAACCAGTTTGGGTAAATCCTGTGTGCTAAAGGGGAATTTGAACCAGCGAGGTGGGCAAAGTTGAAGGAGACCCCTGCAAGATGTGCTCCCAGCTCATCCTCGTCGTTAATACCAGGTCACAGAGGTGGCTGCAGGGACATAACAGGTCGGTCCTGTTTGAGCTGGGCTCGATCTGTTCTGCTTTATTCTCCTATGTAGCTGCCCCCCAGTTTCAACAGGGATGCCCTTCTGAGGAAGGTAGATCAGAGAGGCTTAAAAATATGTGTGCTGTAATGCCATTGTAATGTATTAACTGCTTTATTTTTAGATCAATCTAGCTGCACTGTGCTGTTAGCATCAAAATTGTAGATGTAGAGTCTGTGAAGGGAAAGGGCTGGGGGAGTCTTTTTTGGGATTTTTGAGGATTGGAGATGCCCAGTCAGCTCAGGTGTCACAAATATTGCATAAAGAGCTTCCAGAACAGAGTCGATAGGATGAGAGACTGTTGTAGAGGAGTTGCTTAGAGAAAGATACTTTCACAATGATGAAAGTTAAAACCAGCAGCATGCTATTAAAAACCTTAAATAAAAACATTTACCTGGACACTGACTCTTCATATGAATAAGCTGTGCAAACATTTAGGCCCCAACATCAGCCTGATGTATCAGCAGAGGGGCTTTTCCTTAAGCATGGGAAGTTTTTTCCTTGAGTACTTTTTGCAATGCTATCTATTTTCCGCAAACAAGCTATTAAAAGTGTTGAACTTCTGGTTTCTCCTTATACCGTCTTCGTCTGACATCCTGACCCACCTCATGCTTTCCTTGCAGCCCCTTTCAGCAAGGAGCTATCATCTCACGTTGGCATCTTTGGGTGTGACGTAACCCAAGAACAAAAATCTCCATCCCGCTTTCCCACGTCATCAATTTTGCTGACACTCCATTGTTCATAAAGCACCAAAATGCAACTCTTGCTTTCAAACTCTTTCCCTGAGTTCAACACGATAATGAATGTGAAGGGTTTGCATGGAGGTGGCAAAACTTTTTTTATTCCCCCCTTTTTTTTTTCTCCAGGTTCACACCAGATAGACATTTTTTACAGCCTGAAAGGGGATGTTTTCTTTTGTTAATAGCTTACAATCAGATGAAAGGACTCATCACTCTATTTTAGTGCTCCACCACATGGCGTGTATCTTTTATAAATTACAGGCTGGCGTTGTGTGCACTGGGGGAGAGAAAGGTTGGTTTTCTTGCTGTGAGCCATCCTGCCTAATTGTCGTATGCAAATAAAAGCAATTATAAGGCTTTTAGGGTGAAGGGATGACAGCTGAGTTTGGCAGTTGAGGAGGCCTCACCCACCTTGTTGTCATAGCAACAGGGAGGAAAAGGACAAAATGGTGTGTATACAGTGGAAACATTTATTTTGGTTAAAGAATTAAAAATACATATACCGCTGTTAGCATGCAACATCAATATGTGTAATGAATGGGTTTGTTTAAAACATTAGAGAAATTAAACTGTATTTATTCCTTGGCCCTTTAAATGATCCTTGTCATCTAACTACCATTTACAAACCATCACTTGTGATTTTATCTGCTACTTTTAAAGTTATGAACAGATCATAACAATCCAGTCAATAATTAGGAGATTACAAGTTTCTGTGTTTTAGTGCATCTATTTCAGTGTTGCCAGACCCGTAGCTGCATGAAGGAGAGGGACTTTCAGTGGTGTGTCCGTGAAGGGGAAACAGTGAAAAATAATAACCTATTAGCAGTCCATAAAGTTCAATATAAAATATGTTTGTGCTAAAGTGTTAAACAAGTAGAACAAATAGCGTGCTAGTAGCATACAAAATTAAAACGAGTCACAAATGGATATTTTCTATGGCAATTTATTTCACAATTACTCTTGTGGAAGCTTTCATGAATTAAATATGAGTTCTATCTTGAAATTAGGTGTTATAAGGCTAAATTACAAGAGGCAGCCAGTAATTGAGGTGGCTGAAACACGGGGTCTAGTGAACTAATCTCTTGCTGTGCCACGTGGCTGTCCCCTCGCCAATGGGAAACCTCCCCATGACAAAAACAGAGGCAGCTGAGAAAAATTGATTTCTCATCTGAGCCATATTTGATAGCTTTTGAAATCGAAAATTGAAATTAACTAACCTAAGCCCCATTGTAACAAAAGAGCAAATTAAATATGCAACATGGCTTCCTATTGGCAGCAAGAGGGCCTGCCAAGGTAAATTTGTAAATAGAGTTTAAGATGCAATCCTCCCCCCTCCTCTTTTTCCTTTCTCTCGGTGCAAAAAGTATAAGTCTGCAATAGCTTAATAAATTATTTATAAAAAAAAAATTCATCAGCTGCAAATGGCCATTGTGGTTAAGGTCTTCCATGGAGAAAATCATTGCATTAGAAGAGCTCATTGAATGAAGCAGAATTAAAATTATCCACAGTCATCCCTGAGGTTGGAATAAACTGTACGTGAAGAGACTATGTTTTCTTCTCAAGAAAAGTTTTATGAATGGAAGTTTACCAAAAAAAAGGCAGAAAAATCACCCCAAAACCAGACCAGTCATTTAGACTTTACAGATAGCTGGGGCTCAGATACACATTTTTATTCTTTCTTTTCATTAACCCCAAACAATAATGGCATAATGGCTATTTGAGCTTGGTGGAGTATCCACATGCTTGCCTTTTGTCTTGCTTTTACACATCCTAAGACGTTACAAAGGATTCTGACAGTGAATGCTAATGATTCAAAAGGTGCTTCTGCAGAGCGGTGGATTTATAGTGGGATTCCCTGAAATGAAGGCAGCCAACAAAATCAGTGATGCCATGCTCTAAATACTGTTTTCTGTCCTTTTAAAAGGAGAAGGGGGGGGGATAGAAACAAACACAGCCAAGACATCAGCCCTCAGCATTCCTCTCTTGCAGGGTTTCTGCTTTTCTCTGCCCAGATTTGCATGGGAAAACAAATGATTTCATTCCAATACTTGAGCAGAAGCGTGTATAAAGACATAGAGCCAGATCCCTGTCTGCATAAATCAGGATAGCTTCTTTAACTTCAGAGGATTTATGCTACTCTATATCATCTGAAGATCTATCTCATGAAATTGTTCCACTTTCCTGCCAAAGCTGTTCAGATCTGAACTGTATAAAATCTAGTGACAACTGTAATGGAGGATATTACACTTAGCCTGTCTGTCATCCCAGGGATCTTGTAAAATCATTTTCTGTTCTAATTTATTACTTTTAGTGTCAATCAGCTGCCGACAAGCTGAGTAACATCATTAGGCATTGAGTTCATCTACTCAGCACTTTTTAAATGCAGTTTAAATAGTTGTCTCATTAGGTGTAGTAGGACAGAAAGTCAAGGTTCGAGGAGTTTTCCTTTTTGGCAGAGAAGAGGAAATTGTTGAAGCCTATACTATTATCTTTGAAGGAAAAAACTCCACAAGAAAATAGCTCTTTTTATTTTTAAGGACTTGAAAAAAAGAAATGAAAAGGCGGCATCGAAATGCGGTAAAACTCAGTGTAGAAACTCTGGTGATGATTTTCCACTGCTTTACTTTGTATTTACCTCAGATGCATTTGTTGAAAGGTGTGAGGATGGAGAGAGTCAGTGATGAATTGGGGATTTTGTATGATGTAGAGTTGATGGCTTCCAGTGGTTGAGGTTCATCTCCTTACTGAGAGCCTGCTATTGCTGTGCCGAGAATACAATGGGTGGAAATAAACCATGCACCAATCCTGTAATGGAAAACATTGATTTCACCAGCCCCTGAGTGGAGCATAAGTTTATTTAACACTATCACACATCACAGGTGTCTCCACAGCACTGACTGTGGCGAGGTAAGAGTCAAACTGCTGCAAGCTTGTTCGGAATAATTTTCAGAGCTGTTTTTAAAATAAAATATGAGTATTAAAATGTCAGGGCAGACAGCAAAAGCCCTCCAGCTTCATCCCCTACTAGAAACCTGAGGGTCTGACTGTGGGCTAGAGCCCAAAGAGGAGCCTCATGGCTGTCCCTCAGAAGCTCCCTCAGCCACTTCCCAGCAGCAGTCATGTCAGAAGATAATGTTCCCATGTCAGTCTCACGTGAGTTTCTGCTCCATCTGAATACAGTTCTTCTGACTGTGTCCGGATAACAAATAGTTTGTCTTAAAAAAGGTCCCAAAGCTGCTGAGATGTAGTGGTTCAAGGACAGTTAAGAGTGATGGTCCTTTTTGGGGAGCCCCTGCTCATGAGGTGAATCGTGAAGCTGAAAAGAAGAAATGTAGTGCTGGGCTGGGTGGTGATTATGTGATTTCTCTCTCTGTAACAGGCAGGATGTGGCCATTTTGTCCCTATTTCTTGTATAGTTCTGTGTTGTTTGACTAGGGAGACAAAGTCATCATCCTTTTGCAGTGGAATGGAGTTTACCAAAATTTAGGATGGGCTGATTTCAGCCTGGAACAAGTGGTTAAATTGGTGGGAAGGAGGTCAGGAGGGGACAACTTTTCTAATGTGAATGACTACGTAGTATTCTACTATGTTATTTTCTTACAAGTCAGGGGAAGAAGAGCAAGTTATGTCATGTAGAAATAGCATAGAGAAAGGACACTGCACGTTTTCTAAAGGATATGCTCCTTTGATGGAGTAGTGGAAAATATTTTATAAGTGGTTTATCATGTTCATGCTGGATTGATTATTTCATCAGGGAAGCTGAGAATTCCATTGTGTCTTAGTGTGGCTGAAGCTTTTTCTAAATGTCTTTTGTTTTATAAATAAAAATAAATACGAAAGTTTTTTACCAGTCCTATCTAAAACTTTTGGACCGCAATCATTCCTAATTAATAATGGTATCAAATATATGTGGTATAATGTTCCTGTTAAACAGAAGGAAAGAAGGTAATATGAAACAGCAAATATGTTGAAAAGCATTCCCAGTTCACAGAAAATTATTGTTGGTTTAAAGTTGAGGCTCCCTCCCCTTGGTAAACTGTCTTATATGACATTCTGTACATTTTAGATGTAGTTAACAAAGCTAGCAGCTTTCATGGTATCCATTCAACAGGATATTTTAGTCAGAGTGCCAGTAATTCTAGGAAGCATCAAAAAAAAATTGTTTTAGAGGATGTTTAGTCAGAAGAAAATCACAGCAGTGGCAAATCTGAACTGTTTGAGCAAAAGGAAAATTTCCTGCCTAACTGTAGAACAAATTCTACAAATAATTGCACCTACTGGACAAGTTAGATAAGGATGCAGTACACATTTTAAAATAGTAATCTTGAGACTGCATATGTAGCTGTAGAGTGCACACGGGTGCATCTTGCTCTAAGTAGTATCTTTGTATTACATGTGAATGGCTCACTTTGAGTTTACCTTTAAAGATAATACTTTTAAATTTATTTTATTTTATTTTACTTTATTTTATTTTATTTTATTTGGTCAATCATCAGAATTAGGAGAATGTTAATATATGGCAACAGTTATATTGTGGAAAGGCATCACTTTCTGCATCCAGTAGTGTAGTTCCCTTAATAGGGACAAATCCTACAGGGACCCCAATATTCAAGCTTGAATTAGACTTCAGACTAGAATGTATTTAAACAGATTTAATATGAATAATTTGGCTCATATGTGTACGTCAAGGTAAGCAAATGAGAATGGGGGGAATCTCGATTTTTCAACTCAGTTGCTTCAAATTGAGTCATAGCTTTGTGCTTTATATAGCAACAAGGCCCTGATTAAGCACTTAAGCATGTGCTTAAGGTTAAGCATGTGATTAAGTGCTTTGCTGACCTGGGGCTTAAGTACCCTGTAAAGCATTGGAAAAAATGAATAAATCAAATTTAGGTCAAATCCAGCACTGTGCCACACACCTATGGTAAGAGCAGAGCAGGAGGGAGGATGCTTTGCCTTCCGAGGCTGAGAACAGCAGGGCAGGATTACAGCCTGACATCCCGGGGAGCGGGAGCAGGCGGCTGCGACAGCCCCTGGCCCGGGAGGGCTCGGCCAGGTCCCGAGGTGGCTGTCACACACCCGGCTGCAGCCGCAGCAGCATCCCAGGGCACAAGAGCACAATATCTCTGTGCTCTCTGCAGAGCGGGGTTCGTTCGGGTCCTGCCCTGACCAGGCGGCCCTGGTCCTGCAAGGATGCTCGATGATGCTCCTCTCTCCCTGTTCTCACCCTACACCCTGGGAGGGAAGTGCTGCAGGAGTCAGAATTTCCTTTGGGGTTAAACAGCAGGGACATCTTGCTCAGCCTCGTGTGGAATTTGGATGTCCAGTTCAGATGCTGGTGCTGGAAGCTCCGCTGTGGGGATCTCTGCCCATGGGACAGTCCCACCTCCCACAAGGATGCACCAAACTCCTGCTTTGGTGTCTGATGGCAGCGAATGGAAACATTTGGGAAGCAAGGACTGTACTGATGGGAAATGAACAGGCATGAAAGAAAAAGGAAGGGGTTCTTTGTGGATGGGTGTTCACAGAAGTGCTGGACGTTGCTCTGAAGCTGCCTAGACTTTTGTGATCTGGTATTGAAAACTGTAACGAAAAAGATATTTTGACTTTGTTATTCTCTTGGTCAAAACAAGCCACTGCAGGATGTGCTTAAAAAAAATTTGTGAGTTCCCACAAAACCTGTTTTGGTAGTTACAGCATTCAATGTGCTCGAGAAGGGTAAAGCAAAGACAGATCTATAGAGCGCCTCAAATATGAGGACAAGGTGAAATTTAAGGGGCACAGATCGAGTATGCATCCTTAGAGAAGAAAAAGAGATCTAAAAAATTCATAGTTCCTACTAAGGGTATTACTGTGCTACTTAAAACATTTTGATTCTCTCTTCTTTCTTATCCAGGTCTAAAACCTGGCTTTTCTGTGGAAGGAAAAAAAAAAAAAAAGTCTTTCAAACTCCATAACTTCCACATAGTGGAAAAGAGGAGCACATCGTGTGCTGTCACTGCAGAGCTATCCTCTCCAGTACCACCTACAGTGGAAGTCTAGCTGCAGGCTAGAGTTATACAATATCACAGAGAGAGATTAAGCATTACATTTATTGTGGTTGCCGGAAGGGAATATTATTGCTGTTTCAGTGGAGAGATTTATAGCACTACTTAATGAATGCTACTAGTTTTCTTATCAGCTGGTAACCATACACATGTGCATGTGGAAATATTGCATTAAGTCTTCACAGAAACCTTGGAAAAAGTTGGATATTAGAGTTTGTGGCAGATTTGGCAGCATAATGGAACTGTGGTAGTATAATGGCATGGTATTGTCGGGTTGGGCATATCATGTTGGATAGAATATAGGCAAAATTAGCCTGATTGGTTTTAGGCATTTTCCAGATGAAGAAATTCTTTGTCATTTATCCTTGGGAATGTGCAGAGTGTTATAGTTATCAGTCTCAGTCTATTTTTATGAAAATATCATAGGTCAGAAACAGTTCAGAAACTAAATGCAAATTAGAAAAAAAATACAAAGCTTTTAATGATATTTTCCATCTTAGCTCTATTTAAATCAGTTATGTGTGAGTCATCAGCCAAATAAGAACTATTAAGATGGATCAGAAAGATGTGAATCTTACGAGTTCCTGGAAAAAAAATATTCAAATTTTATTGTAATCAAGCTGATCTGCTGGCACCTTTTCCTGGTTTTTATGTTGGAGAGAGAAGCCAAAAGGTAGAAGTCAGTGCAGAGAATTGACTTTTCCCTCTCCCGAATCTTCACATGGCAGCACTAAACACTGAGCATCCCAATAAATCTGCGAGGGAAAAAAAAAATCTTATTTAAATTCTTTTAGATATAACATTTATTCTGCCCTCTGACTGGGTGCATTAATATTCTATGATCATGCATAGATAGCTGCATGGTAAATATATATTTGTACATTGAGCTGAAGTGAAGTTTTCATTAAGATGATCACAGGCAAATTATTAGGCTCAGAAGCAGCTTTTTATGTCTCAGAGCAACATCTCTAAGTTCATGACTGGTATCAAGAGTCATTCACTTGTATGCATGTAGGTACAGGGGGTTTTTTTCTTCAGGAAGAGAGATTTATTACAAGATCCTGCTATTGAAACCTCAGTCAAGATTGGGTGTAAAGACAACACAGAATAGGTAAATAGCATCTCTGGTACTCATCATCAAAGGATGTGATAGAGTATTCTCAGATGGAACAGACAGGTCTGATATTGCATATTAGTGGAGTTAAAGATATATTAGGTATTGAAAATATTCATGCCTCTGCCGTGATGGAGAGGAGGCAGAAGCTTTTGGCTTGGATGTTTTAGATAATTAAGAGCAACAAAAGATTATGTTGGAAGCAGATTTGCTGCAGATAGATAGTACATTCTTACTAGAAAAATGGGATATCTCATGTAGTGGTCTGATGGCCCTTTTTCTTCTCTCTTTTAAAAGGAAAGAGCACTTCTCTCTTCTAACTGAACTGTAGGATGCATAATCAGAGTCATGGCAAGAAATGAAATGACTTTTCCTCCTCTAATAATATTCCTTCCAGAATTTATCAGTATTTTGCAACAGTACTTGCAGTCTGAGATAACTATTACATAGATATACTCCAAAATTTGGAGAAAAGAAATCTACTGTATCATGGAATTATTAAAGAGAACGTGAGTGTATAAATTAATTTGACTACTGTTGAATAAAAGCACCTCATTTTATTGAACTTCCATCACCTTTTTCTAAATGGTAGTGAAGTGGTAATTAAGAAAGGCTAATTATATATTATTGTAAAGTGTACATTTGTTATTAATTTTGTGATGTGCATGCTTTTTTTTTTGTCTGCAGTTTTTTGCATAAATTCTCTGCTCTGGCTTACCTTTGGGGATAAAAGGCTGGGGCTTGATGCTGGAGGCATCTGCAAATGGGGGGATTATAAAAGCTGCTTCTATAAATTGTGGACTGTCCTCTCTCCCTGCATTATATTTCCTTTCCTGGAAAGTGTTCATAGTCATGTCTGAGAGCAAAGCTGCCTGGATGTGGTTTGTGATCCTTTATTGGCCCGTTGGTCTGCAGTTGTTGCACCAAGTGTAGAGGTCCCCAGGCACGATGTGATCTTGCTGGGTGACAGCATTAGTGCCTCTCTCTGGGAGGAGGACCCAGACCACCAAAGACATCCTGGGGAATAGGGATGTTTTTTTTCCCCCCAAAACCTGCATGGAAAGCTCCAAGAAATGTTGAGGACTGGAAATTCCCAGCAACCAGCACAGTACAGACTCAGAAACGTGATGAGCTTCTTTTTGCTTTAAAATCGTAGGGTGAAAATAAACTAAAATCCCAAACTAACATTCTGCAGGGTCTCCTACAGATGTCTGCAAAGTCTCCTGTGCCACAAGGAGCAAGCTGGAGGAGCAGCTCTGCCCAGCTCTATGCGCAAGGACAGGCTGAGATGCTTCCCAGAGGTTTGCAGGCAGTCTGAGTGATGGAGCCATGACATTGTTACCTGCTGGTGACTGTCATCGCTCACAGCCGCTTCACCTTGGGCTATGTGACAGACCTACACTTCGAGGAGTTCATGTGAGTGGCCATTATTGATCTGTTAATGTGGAGATTACCAATGTTTTTCCTGAGGAAATTCTCAGGAAGTGCCATTTCAGACCTAGGATGGGCCAAGCAGACAGGAAGATAAGTTAGACACAATTTTTAGGTTGTAGTTTAGAATGTGTAGCCTAGCTCTTTACATGATTAGTTGTTTAAGCACAGATAGAAAATTTTGATGTAATTTAGGAGGAAATTAGACTTTATAACATTTCACACATAGGAAATGCAGATGTATCTTTTAGTGTTTACTTACTAAAGATGCAAATTGCTTGTCTAAATAATAAAATATTTAAGGTTGGAATTCATCTTTTTAATTAAAATTTTCCCAAGGCAAGTAAGATTACTGCAGCAGGGAGAGATTAGCTGATACTTGTGTAATGTGTTTTTTATAATGCTGATGGTGCCAGACAAAGTCAGTTATGTGCCACTCTTGTTGTCTGTTATTAATATTTTTGTATCAATGATGAGAAGAGCAGCAGCAATGATTGCAGTCGATGAGCCACAATAAATAGCAGCAAATGCATTCTAACCTCTGACTCTGTGACAAACAGCATGGGTACTATCTGCAGCTCTGGTTTTAATTTCAATGGCATCAAAGGGAAACTCAAGAGCTTCGGAAAATAACTCTGGCACCATGGCTTAGATAAAATAAAATGCTTACCCACAGACATAAATTACCACGGGAATAAAAAGACTGCACCAAAATGACATAGTTTCATAATGCTCTTAAATCAAGGAATAGAGGACAGTGAGCACAGCTCCCAAATTACAACAGTCACACTGCTTGATGAGTGGCTTTTTTTTGGCACTAGCTAACCTAGCGGGTTTCTTCAAGAAGTGGTACTTGATGGCATGCACTCAGATTGTGTGGGGAAATTCAGCAGGATGACGTTCCCATTTCATGAGAATTAATTCCCAGCACACATTAAAAAGGTATTTTCACAGTTCTGACTGCAGCGTTTCACTGCAGGAACACGTGTTCTGTGAACAGGATGCTTTGTTGGCCTTTCATTGCCACTGAACTCATTGAATTTGAAGCTGCATGTAATTACTTTAAGGCATAGTAAATCCTGCTCACCTTACTAGTGATGGCACTCCAAGAGCTACTGTATTTGCAGTCAAAGCCAAGAAACATTGCAACCAGCTGCAAAGTCCTGGTCAAAGCATTTTGCAGGAGGAGGCACATACGTACATGTCTATGTATTGTTTCTACAGCAGCTGCATAGTGTTCTTCACTAGAATTACTAATATTTGTATCTGTAAGTTCCTCCTTATTCCTTTATTCTCTCCTCACTTTATGGGATTTTTTTTGTCTGGTCTGGGGGGCTTGACAAAGCTGACCTGGCTGTTCTGAGGTTGACAATATATTGGCATTCAGATGGTCCTCACAGCTCAGACCGTACTTTCACATGCATTGAAGGAAAGAGGGAGAAAACCTACTTCTGACTATATTATCCTGTATTAGTACATAATGACTGATGTTAATGAATCATGTTGGCCTCTAATAAAATCACTTCTTCATTACTGCAAGAGAAATGGGGCCAATACCACTCTGGCATGGATCCCATTTGTGGCACCTCTAGTCGATGGTTCAGTCTGGCTTCCCATGAGAATCTAAAATTTCAGCACAGTTCTCTATTATGTTCAAATGCACTGAGACACAAGTGAGCCATTAATGTGTTACTGTTGTTATTTGTCTGTTAGTTACCCACTGAAGTTTTCATTTTGTAAACTTCCATGTAAAATTCCTCGTGTGAAACAAACTGGAGCTCACTGGTGCTGCAGTCTCAAGTTTATCTACTCGAGGTTCTAGGAATCCAGTGGCTCAGAACAGATTTTCATCACTGCAATGAGAAGCCCCTCTCTATCTCCTATCTCATTTTAGGGGGTTTTGAATGTCTGATTGCCATAGTCTACATAGAAATCAGTTTTTTGCCTGAGTCATAGAAATAGTGCTAGTTGCCAGACACACTTAAAAGGAAGTGGCCACTGAACCCGATTTTTCAGTCTCAAGAAGGTTTTTTGGCAGGTTTTCAGTGCAGCTTCCACAGACTGAGTCTTCACACAGAGGAACAAAACCCTCATGTTTAAGTTCATCTCGTGGACTTCTTTCAAGAAGTAAGGGGTTCTGGTACCATTTTTTTGTAATCTCAGGTGGGGGGAAAGTCTTTTGATATTTTTATTCGTTCAAAAAGTGATTTCAAAAGAAGAATAAGAAAGGACAAAAGCTGAAAAAAAATAAACCTGGTATTCTTTTCTTTAGTGATAGAAGAGAATCCTGTTTTGACTACTGTCCTGAAAAAATTTCCTCCTCAAAACACTGGGGAAAAAAGTGAACATTTGTTTTGAGCTACAGAAAAACTAGTTTTCTTCTGGAAAGTTAAAAGCATTTACCTTTGGAAAAATACTTGTCAAAGTCTGTAGGGGAGGGAGAAAAAAAGAAAAAGCCCATATCACTTCAGATTTTTGACTAGATCCTGGGATACAGGTGGTTTTTAGAAAGCACAGGTCAGATGTGGGAGTATATGAAAGCTCACCTTTGCTCTCCTGTTCCAAGCTGGAAGATGGCTGTAACTTCTACCAACATTAAATAGCACCTGGACCATTCTGTCCATGCCTGCTGCTCCCCACAGGCCATCTGTGATCTGCATACCACCCTTTGCAATTATTGATACAGTGAGTAATTACTTCTGATAATAGATATAGCAACTTTCCATTAAAAAGAAAAGACACAGATGAGGTATCCTCTCTGGAATTCTTGGTGCCAGAAGTAGAAGTAACCTGGCAGGTCAAAAGGTGTCCAGGTTGACACATGCTGCATTGAGTCAAGAGACTTGACTTGTCCTCACTTCAGGCTCAGGACAACTTTTGTGAGAGTGCTTTTGATGTAAAAAGCTGATGAAAAGAGCCCAAGTGATCCGCATCCTCTGGTGCTTGTAACTTTGTGCTGTGCTGGGCAGCAGAGTACAGCCTTCCAGCAAACTAGGGAAAATCACAGTTTGTCTTCTCTAAGTAGGAGTTGCTGATGTCTTACTAATTTTCTTTCACAAACCTGGTGCTTGTGTGGAAATGTTTTATGTAAATGTGTTTGAACTCTGTTTTGCCTTGATTCTGTATAAGGCTGACTACTTGCTGTATACTGGAGTAGTTGTTTAAGCCAATCCTGAGCTTTTCCTTTATTATGTGAGGAAGTTAAGAGGATCCCAGGCAGTATATCCTCCTAAAATATGCTGTACCCATGCTGTCCAGAGAGTTCAAACTTCATGAGTAATTTGTATTAAGAACAAGTGAGTGGAGAATGACATAGGAGAGAATGACTACCAAATCACATTGCGGAAGGTGGAGCCCAGAGGCTGCATTTACCCTGCTGTGCAGCACCAACCTGTAGATAAGAGGAAGAAAGGCCTCCCTGTAATCTGGTTAGGTTTTGGAGCTTCCCCAGAGCTGTTCTTTGCACTTCTGGCTCTGTAGGGCTACACCAGCAGTTTCCCTCTAATTTGCGTGCCCTGCTACAATGTTATGATCAACAAAACCACAAGGCTGCTATTGTAAAGTTTCCCAACACAGTTGTCCACAAACATAAATGGAATTACAGACACTGTGAAATCCAGCTGGCATACTCAAAAGTGAAAACCTTGCCTGAAAAAGAAACTAAACATGAGGTGGTAGATCACGTCCACCTTCACTCTTGAGGTTCACTTGCTCAGGTTACAGAGTGTTTTGTCAGGAAGACCAGGAAAATTCACAGGCCACACAGAACTGAACTCTGGCAGAAGAAAGTTCCCAAGCTTCAGACCAGCACAATAATATTTATACACAGGAAAACAAGGTTGAATTCCATGGATTCAATATGAGCAGCATAACAAACAAGTTGGGCATTTCATGAAGTCTTAGTCTAGTCTGGTTTTTAAATGGTCGCAGGTTCTAAAGGTTCTAAAGAAAATCCATAGAGCTGCAGATAGAAAAGATGATGTTTCTCTTTTGGTCAGGATAGTTGCTTAGATTTTAGCACAAAACTAACCTTAAGAAATCACCATATTTATGGCACGCTAAATATTTAAGGGAGGAGAGGCTGGAATTGCTGTTGACTGTCACTGGGAGAGGATGGTTTGATGTGTTTTGTAAATGACTAGGTAAAACAGGTTCTGCTCCAGCAATCTTGGTTCTTCCAGGACCAAACTGGCCCAGTTCCTTAGCACCCAGAACTGTGGGGTGGGATGGGGTCATGGGAGTTTGATTTTTACTCCTTTCATTAGTGATACAGTTCATACTGCAGACTAACCTGGGGGTATTGCATGTAATAAATGAGCACATACAATGGTGATTTAATTACACATAGCCCTTTCTACTCAGCCACACACCTCATTCCTTGGTCTTGTGCTGACTCCAAAGGCAGAATTCATTATCTAATTGGTCAAAGTGCTGCTCTGGGCCCATTGCTTACTTAGCAGAATAGATGTGAGTTAAAAGGAGGATGAGGGGCTATTTCTATGTGGGCTGGGTTTTTATTATTTTAAAATTTAAATAAGAGTCTGAATCACCATAATATAAAGAGACCAAAATCAAACAACCATGGTTCATTCCTGTGCTTTGATTTTTATACCCATGCATGTTTAAAAAAAAAGGAAAAAAAGAAAACTAAACATGTGTGCTGCCTTTTAATAAAGATCATATTAAAAATTCAATAAATAGCAATATCTCTGATCTCTTAACAAAAGCGTCTGGTGTACAGGAAATTAAATGAAAAAAAAACTTGTTAATCCTTTTTGATTTCTGTACATGGTAGCTGGAAGCAGAATTCTTTAACTCGCAGGATTCTCTTTTTGTCCTCCCTCTTTTACATTTCTTCTCGGTTTTTTTATTCTTTTTTTTTTTTTTT
>VYZR01070941.1:15195-26957 GCA_013400675.1 Oxylabes madagascariensis | reverse complement strand
TGTAAATGCCATGATGGTGACAGTGTGACCTCTGTGCTAGAAAGCTGCATCTATAAAATACACAATGGGTGGTGAATTCTTCATGTGTGCTAGTGCTTGGGCACACTTGCCTCCAGGAAAGCGGGTGTATTTTTCAGAGAAACACAAATAATCGTGAGACCTAGTTAAATACCACCCTCAACTACCAGATGTTGAACAGCAAACTCAGCCCAGGAAACTCGGACTAGAAAGGTTAAAGTAGGGGGAGGGTATGATTGAAGATGAAGGGAAGAGGAAGCTTCACAGACCCTATTACCTTTCACTGCTAACGAGCTGCTGAATACTTGGGCCATTGGTTCCCCCTTGCTCAATGTGTGAATGAGGAACGATAGCAAAATAACCTACCAGAAAGTGCAAAAGGATCCATCCCCAGGAGATGTGTCGAGAGTGCGCTCCAGAGCCTGATCTTCCTGCTGTGTTTGACGAGGCTGCCACGGGGCAAAACGTTTACTAGACTGACTGAGATACTAATGGGGGTCAGGGGATAAATTGGAGAAGAGGGAAACAAAGAAGTCAGTGCAGCAGAGGAGAGATGACCTTTCATAAGAGGGAAGTGAGGAAAGCTTGTTTATGAGCTGCTGCCAGGAAGTCCCGTGACTAACCTTATTTCACACACCGATTTTATGGACCAAGTTATATTTTGTAGGGGACAGGATAAAATGAATAACCAAGCTGTGAAGAGGTGGGCTCACCCTTCCGTTGGAAGGTTACAGCACTCTGAAAGCTCTCCTGCTGTGAGAGCATCCCACCAGAGCAAGGCTTTGCCTTTGCAGCAGAGACTGTTGCCTGCGGGCCCGGGAGCAGATTTTGTAACCCTAGGAAGGAAAGAAACTGCAGCAAAGCTGTGTATTCTTGCAAAAAGAGCTGTTCTTTTTGCAATTCAACGAGAGCAAATTTGACATGCTGTAGTTTTGCACTATGCTGGTCTGATTGCTCCTGTGGAGCACAACAGGGCATCTCTTCTCTTTCCATTTTCTCTCTCCTGAACCTGTCTTCTCCTCTTTGCACTCAAAAAAAAGAGCAATACTTTGTGTTTCTACAGCTTCAGTGACAACTTATGGATCATATGTGAAAAGTAGAGAATGCAGAGGAGGTTCTCTAACAGAACTTTCCACTTTCAACTCATATTGCAACGTGGACATAAGACCAGAGGTGATCTGGAAGTTTGTGCAAGCCACACAGGATGGACACAAAGCATAGCATCACCATAAAACGGCTGTGCTCATGGCAGGGAAAGTTAAGGAGGATGCTGATAGACTTTTCAAAGACATCAGGAGGAGAAGGAAGGCTCAAGGGCAACAGTACCAATGCAGAAAGATTGTAACAAAATAGTGCTTGAATTGGTTAAACATCAACTCACAGATAAGAGGAATAAACCAGCGTCCTGAAAGGGCTTGCACAAGCAAAAAGGATGAGCTGTTTGGCTAGGCCATATAGGCACGTGTAACAAAAGCAAACAGACAAACAAGTGAAGTGATTTTTCACAAACAGGCTAAATAAGAGGAAAAATGTTGCAGTGCCAGGAGGTACTAGCCTGGGCCAGAGGGTCCTGTGAGTGAAAAAAAGGTACAAGTGGTATCTCAGCTCTGTCACTGCTGTGTGCCCATGCTGCCTGCACCTGTGCATCTGACAAAGGGGTGCTGCCCGGCAGGGTGAGCCAGCATCCTCAAATGTCTCCACTGCCCCACATCCAGCCACCAAGGGGAGAAAACCCTGCAAAGTGCTCTTCCTCCTCTGCCAGCTCCTGAGGCAAGATGGGTCACCAATCTGCAAGTGTAAGGTCAGAAGGGCAAGTAACACACCCAGACTGGCCCAACGTGGTGCCTGTCTGCAGAGATTTGTGCTTCAGCTGATTCCCAGAGTCCATGAGCTGCTCAGAGGCAGCACCAAGCCCTGAGAAATGGGCCCAGCCACCAGATACTTGGCCTTATGTCCCTATGGATTAGGTGGGTCCTACCTGACCAGTTTATTATCCTACATGCCTTCTCTGGCATGTCTTCCAGTGATGCAGTTTGGTGATTTATGGCTGCTCGGAGGGATTTATTGCTGGCTGCTGGCTGGCTTGTCCCGAGACAATGAGCAGATGCAAGTACCTGAATTTTGTATCCAGCTGGATATCATTGCTGTGGTTCTACATCAAAATGAAACAACAGTGCTCTCACACACACATGCAAATATTCATGTGCATGGCCTGCAGATCCTTCTTTACACTACCATGATAAACATCCTGGTGTGTCCTACAGCATAGCTCCCTCAGCCTTTTGGTTTGTCCCAGTTACTCCCCCAGCCTGGATTTTTTCCCCAGAAGGGACCTGAAGAGCAGGCCACGGCACAGAAAGACCCCATGTGGTTTCTCTGGGGTCCAGCATAGGTGGCCCTTTGCCCTAGACTGGCTTTTGAGAGCTGCCTCCATGGGTGTCTGGTTCAGACCTGGATGTACATCTCCCTGACAGGGACAGAGGTGATGCCCAGTTGGTCCTTGGCTCAGTTCATGGCCCTGGCACACACCAGTGGGGAGGGCTACATCTTCCTTCCCTGCACGGATCCCTGAAACTCCCTGGGGGTCTAAGAATAGGGGCCCTTTTGAGGAGCTCCATTCAACCTGCTCCAATTTTCTCACACCAGTAAGATGGCAGGGATGAGGAGGTAGGCTGTCCCAGTTGCTGCCAAGGCTAGAGCTCAGCACCTCCCACCTGCCTCCAAGTTTATACCGTGTTTCCAATGTGGTAAGGGAAAATACATTCTGGCATCATGCCCATCCAGCAATCTGCAGGGTGGAGGAGGATGAGGATCAGAGTCAAATTTACTGGGTCAGGTAAGGTGAGGATGGGAGCCTCACCCTCTGGGTCAGCCCCCATCCATAAAGCCATTTCCACGGACACCTGCCCTTCTCACTACAAAAGCCACTCTGGGGAACGGTGTCATGCCCCTGCCATTCCCTGGAAAGTCACTCCACATTGGCCCTTGCTGCTTCAATCTCTCCACTGGCCGGTTCCACGGGATTTCTGGTTGCTGACATCACAGCGCTCCTCCAGGGACCAGCCAACCTACCTTAGTTTTCAGGAAATGCCAATGAGGTGGTCATTAGTGGCTTACTAATGTCATCCTCCCCCATCATCTCAGGCTTTCAAGCAGGGCCTGGGCACTCCACTCTGCCCTCTGCCCTGAGGGACTTCTCATGTGCTTTACTACTTCAGGCTATCCTGGCAGTGCAACCCCGAATCCTTGCCTATTTATTTGTCCCATTGCACATTTATTTGTTCCTCTTGATCTGGCAAGAGCATAAAGCATGTTTGTATCCTGTTGACAAATGTTCCTCCAGGCACCAGCACTGGATGTCCACAATCCTACGGGAAGGCAGTGGTGCAGAGGTAACCNGTATCTCAGCTCTGTCACTGCTGTGTGCCCATGCTGCCTGCACCTGTGCATCTGACAAAGGGGTGCTGCCCGGCAGGGTGAGCCAGCATCCTCAAATGTCTCCACTGCCCCACATCCAGCCACCAAGGGGAGAAAACCCTGCAAAGTGCTCTTCCTCCTCTGCCAGCTCCTGAGGCAAGATGGGTCACCAATCTGCAAGTGTAAGGTCAGAAGGGCAAGTAACACACCCAGACTGGCCCAACGTGGTGCCTGTCTGCAGAGATTTGTGCTTCAGCTGATTCCCAGAGTCCATGAGCTGCTCAGAGGCAGCACCAAGCCCTGAGAAATGGGCCCAGCCACCAGATACTTGGCCTTATGTCCCTATGGATTAGGTGGGTCCTACCTGACCAGTTTATTATCCTACATGCCTTCTCTGGCATGTCTTCCAGTGATGCAGTTTGGTGATTTATGGCTGCTCGGAGGGATTTATTGCTGGCTGCTGGCTGGCTTGTCCCGAGACAATGAGCAGATGCAAGTACCTGAATTTTGTATCCAGCTGGATATCATTGCTGTGGTTCTACATCAAAATGAAACAACAGTGCTCTCACACACACATGCAAATATTCATGTGCATGGCCTGCAGATCCTTCTTTACACTACCATGATAAACATCCTGGTGTGTCCTACAGCATAGCTCCCTCAGCCTTTTGGTTTGTCCCAGTTACTCCCCCAGCCTGGATTTTTTCCCCAGAAGGGACCTGAAGAGCAGGCCACGGCACAGAAAGACCCCATGTGGTTTCTCTGGGGTCCAGCATAGGTGGCCCTTTGCCCTAGACTGGCTTTTGAGAGCTGCCTCCATGGGTGTCTGGTTCAGACCTGGATGTACATCTCCCTGACAGGGACAGAGGTGATGCCCAGTTGGTCCTTGGCTCAGTTCATGGCCCTGGCACACACCAGTGGGGAGGGCTACATCTTCCTTCCCTGCACGGATCCCTGAAACTCCCTGGGGGTCTAAGAATAGGGGCCCTTTTGAGGAGCTCCATTCAACCTGCTCCAATTTTCTCACACCAGTAAGATGGCAGGGATGAGGAGGTAGGCTGTCCCAGTTGCTGCCAAGGCTAGAGCTCAGCACCTCCCACCTGCCTCCAAGTTTATACCGTGTTTCCAATGTGGTAAGGGAAAATACATTCTGGCATCATGCCCATCCAGCAATCTGCAGGGTGGAGGAGGATGAGGATCAGAATCAAACTTATTGGGTCAGGTAAGGTGAAGATGGGAGCCTCACCCTCTGGGTCAGCCCCCATCCATAAAGCCATTTCCACGGACACCTGCCCTTCTCACTACAAAAGCCACTCTGGGGAACGGTGTCATGCCCCTGCCATTCCCTGGAAAGTCACTCCACATTGGCCCTTGCTGCTTCAATCTCTCCACTGGCCGGTTCCACGGGATTTCTGGTTGCTGACATCACAGCGCTCCTCCAGGGACCAGCCAACCTACCTTAGTTTTCAGGAAATGCCAATGAGGTGGTCATTAGTGGCTTACTAATGTCATCCTCCCCCATCATCTCAGGCTTTCAAGCAGGGCCTGGGCACTCCACTCCGCCCTCTGCCCTGAGGGACTTCTCATGTGCTTTACTACTTCAGGCTATCCTGGCAGCGCAACCCCGAGTCCTTTCCCATTTATTTGTCCCATTGCACATTTACTTGTTCCTCTTGATCTGGCAACAGCATAAAGCATGTTTGTATCCTGTTGACAAATGTTCCTCCAGGCACCAGCACTGGATGTCCACAATCCCATGGGAAGGCAGTGGTGCAGAGGTAACCAACCTGCTGACCACAGAGATGTGCAGCAGCAGGTGCCACCTGCTGCATGACCACAGCACCCTTCTTCTGCTACTGGGAGCCCTAAAGCAGAGTGTGGCGCATTGTCAAACATCCCAGAGCGGCTGGTCACAGGTCACAGGCTGCTTGGTCCTCTTTCCTAGAAAACACAGAGTCAGTTAACACAGAGTCAGTTAAAGCAAAAAAAAATCAGATTTTGTGGAAGTATCAGAGACTGGCTGTTCACAGGGAGTAGGGGTCAAAGGTGACTGCAAGTGTCCTCTCTACAAAAGGGAACATGAAATTGCTGCTGACACTGGGTAACTATTGGGCAATAGAGCCAGGGACAGCTCTCAGCCACTGAATTTGCTTTAAAAAAATAAAATTAAATTTCAGGATATGAATGTGTAGGCAGCTCCTGGTAGGTTCACATCACAAGACCCCCAACTGCTCCCTTCCCGCCCTTGGGCTGCATTTTACACCTGGACAAAAGTCCCCTCTGGTCCCTCCGGGTGCTTCATGTTTGGGTCAAGTATTGTGCGTCCACAGTGGAGAAGTAGGAAGAGCAGGACTCTCACACAACAGCATGAGGTTGGTGGGAGGCTGCAGATCAGGGACATTCTCAGATGGAAGGTCCCTGTGCTCTGAGAAGTTCTTGGAGCTGTTAATCCCCCACGGGCAGACATTCCCCAGTTTATTCAAACAGCAGGAGGGATGTGCTCCCTCTGCTCACTCACTAAGCCAGGCCCGAGCATTGGCCCAAGTGACCCGGGAAAATGCATGCACTCCTCGGAGCACACCTGCATCCCCGCAGCAGTCTTGCACGCCCGTGAGCGCAGCTGCACACCCAGCCCTGGCTGTGCGGTTGATGGTGCGGCCGCAGGGTGCCCGGGCGTGAGTGGGGTGGGGGGCTCAGTGTGCACTTGGGGGGCCAGGGCACGGGCAGGGGTGGCCAGGCGGGCACGAGGGGGTCCTGGATAAGCCCAGGGGGTGCACAGCGCAGCCGGTGCTGGAGGTGATGGGCTGAGAAGGGACGAACGGCCCGGACAGAAGGCGTTTGCGGGAGCCTCCTGCCACCCAGTGTCGGCTCCAGCCAGCGCCGCTCTTCGGGGCTCCCCCCCAGCCCGGGAATAGCGAGGGCTCTGCAGCCAAACAGCTTTCGAAACATCGGTTCAACAAAAGCAGAGCCCAAATCAACACTCTTAGAAAAACGCCAGAAAATCAAAGAAACCCCCAAGACACACTCTTCTTCCAAAACCCCCCAAAACCCGAACAAACCCACGGCCGTAGAAGCATCCCGAAGGACACGACCGAGGTCCCCGTGGATGACAACAGCTCTGTTCCCCCACGCTGGCCGTGCTCTCTGGTCTCAGGGCTGATGACAGTGTCGTCTCCAGGTCTGTCCGGTCGCACTCAGGTCACTGGTCACCTTTGAACCCAAATGTGACATTTCCCCTTGTGCAAAGCTCGTTCGATGGAGGTGCAGAGGACGGGCCGAGCGCTTCCCCTCTACTCCAGAGTAACTTCTGGACCTTCCGGCCACTTTCGGCTGACTTGGTTAAGTCCCCAGCAGCAGTCCCCACCCGGTACCTTCTGGCAGGGGGCGAGAGAGACCGGGAACGGGAGAAGGGGAACCGGGAGAGGAGGAGGACGAGCTGAAGTGGTAACGGGGTCGGTAGAGTAGCTGCTGCTGCTGCAGCCGCAGCGCCGGCACCCTTTGTCCCTTTGTCCCTTTGTCCCTTTATCCCTTTAACCTCTTGTCCTTTGTCCCTGAGAGGGCAGATGTGTGCTAATGTCTTTACAGACAATTCGATGGGTGAAGGTATGGGTGTTAACATCTTTGAAATGGGTCTTAATGTCTCTACTGACTTTGGGCAGCAGGTTTCCTGCAGAGTCCAGACAGCCTGGCCCCTGGAACAGACACGGGTCTGCAGGAGCTTGAGTTTCTGAGCAGGTTCAAGGAGGGAATACACGGTAGGCGGTTCGGGAAGGCTGTACCTTCCTGGTGACCTCAACCAATGGGGAAAGGAAGAGGGAAACGAGCGGCCGGGAGTTCAGGGTAAAAGGAGGCTGCGCCCTCCAAAACCTCGAGAGAGTAAACCCCGCGGGCGTGTGCCCCAGTGGACACTCTCCCTTTTTTCGAAAAAAAAAAAAAAAAAAAGTTGCAAGACTCCTCTGTCTCCTTTTCGGACATAAAGCTTTGGCGTTTGTGGATTAATTCTGCTGGCATCCTTTTTTCTGTTTGTCCGTGCGGCCCCGCTCCCGGGACACGGGTCACAAGGTGATGAGGCACTAACACAGGCTCCTCAGAGAAGCGGTGGAAGCTTCATCCCTGGAATGCTTCAAGGGCAGGTTGGATGTGGCTTTGAGCAGTTTGGTCTAGTGGAAGGTGTCTCTGCCCACGGCAGGGGGATTGCAACGAGGCGATCTTTAATGTTCCTTCCAACCCAAACCATTCTGAGATTCGGTGATTTTGCACATGGGCCTCTTTTGCTGGAAGGACAATCCATTTGCAAGGACACAGTGATCCCGAAGTCCGCACAATACTGTACCAAAGAATTAAACTCTTCACTCTTCAATACCTTCTTACTTATCTTGGCTAATTTGGTTTTCTTAATGTCAACCAGAAATCAGCCAGAGATCATTCACATAATATTATAGGGCTGTTCCTCTTTTGTTCCTCTATTTTGAGCAAATAATGGCTCGGGTGTCTCTCACTGACATACTGCTGATTGAGGATCGGTCTCCCATACTGCTTACAGAAGGCATTTCCCTTAGATACCCAATTTAGCATGGAAAAAAATCCATTTAAAGACCTTCAAGAGGACTGACGTTAAAGCAGATTCAACTTATCAAACCCACAGCAATGGTATTAAAATGTAGGTTTATGATCCCTTCCTCAGTATTTCTTAATTAAGGCTCTAGACTAATTTTGACAGATAAATATGCAGCACCCAACAAGTACCGATGACCTGGGAACAGATGCAAGCATCCATCCATCCATCCATCCATCCATCCATCCATCCATCCATCCATCCAATAATCCAACAATTGTGTCGCATTTTATNCTCTGTCTCCTTTTCGGACATAAAGCTTTGGCGTTTGTGGATTAATTCTGCTGGCATCCTTTTTTCTGTTTGTCCGTGCGGCCCCGCTCCCGGGACACGGGTCACAAGGTGATGAGGCACTAACACAGGCTCCTCAGAGAAGCGGTGGAAGCTTCATCCCTGGAATGCTTCAAGGGCAGGTTGGATGTGGCTTTGAGCAGTTTGGTCTAGTGGAAGGTGTCTCTGCCCACGGCAGGGGGATTGCAACGAGGCGATCTTTAATGTTCCTTCCAACCCAAACCATTCTGAGATTCGGTGATTTTGCACATGGGCCTCTTTTGCTGGAAGGACAATCCATTTGCAAGGACACAGTGATCCCGAAGTCCGCACAATACTGTACCAAAGAATTAAACTCTTCACTCTTCAATACCTTCTTACTTATCTTGGCTAATTTGGTTTTCTTAATGTCAACCAGAAATCAGCCAGAGATCATTCACATAATATTATAGGGCTGTTCCTCTTTTGTTCCTCTATTTTGAGCAAATAATGGCTCGGGTGTCTCTCACTGACATACTGCTGATTGAGGATCGGTCTCCCATACTGCTTACAGAAGGCATTTCCCTTAGATACCCAATTTAGCATGGAAAAAAATCCATTTAAAGACCTTCAAGAGGACTGACGTTAAAGCAGATTCAACTTATCAAACCCACAGCAATGGTATTAAAATGTAGGTTTATGATCCCTTCCTCAGTATTTCTTAATTAAGGCTCTAGACTAATTTTGACAGATAAATATGCAGCACCCAACAAGTACCGATGACCTGGGAACAGATGCAAGCATCCATCCATCCATCCATCCATCCATCCATCCATCCATCCATCCATCCAATAATCCAACAATTGTGTCGCATTTTATTCAGATAACTGAGACCCGGACATGGACATTGCAACCAGTTTCTGATTTATGTTTCACCACTCCCCTTTCACATTCTAAGTCGACAGCAGTAGTGCCTTTGAGGCCTTTGTGAGTGTTCCTTAACCCATTCCAAGGCAACCACCTCACTCCTATTCCTTTTGTTCTCCCGTGGAAGATTCCTCGCTGATCTTTCTTTTCCCCGCAGCTCCTGAGGATCGGCAGGCCCTGACTGGCACCGCTCGTGGGTTTTCAGGACAGTGGTCAGTGGTGTGTCTGTGCTGTGGTGACTGCTGGGGACGGGCAGTGGACAGGGGAGGGCAGTGGAGGGTGGGGGCTCTGGGAACTGCTGGGGAGGTGACATGGAAGAGATGCTCTGGTGGGACTGCTCGGAGCACTCTGCTGGGGGAGCTGGGGGAGCAGTGGGAAGGCCTTGCTGTGATGGCTCTTGGGGGAACCAGTGAGGAAATTGGAAAGCTGAGAGATCTCAGTGGCAAACTGTGAATCATTGTACTAAGTAAACTCATACACAGTTTATTTTCAGTATAGTAAAAAAAAAAAAAAAAAGTTAAATATAGAACCACAACATTTGAATTCAGTTACTGTTCTTTCTTCTTTGTGTTTGAGCTGAAATTACAGGTGTAATGTATTGTAGAGTTTCAAAAATGAGGGATAAACACAAATCACTATGTACAATTACTCACTGACCTGGCACTTAGACCAGGGATTTGTACTTTTTTTACGGCATTCATGATTTCTGTGGTCAGTGCAAGGCATCATTATCCCATTTCCACAGTAGTTGTGTAAGCCCTGGAAATTCTTTTCACATTACCTAATTTCTGAACTATAAATCAACATTCTATTTTAATTTACAAGTACAGTGAGATATTCTGAATGCTTGTGAATCTTTTCTAATGTCCTTTACTATTTAGTGAGAAATTCTCTATGCTCACTTCAGTGTCATGGCATTTGAAGGTGGGATCACTGCTACTGTTTACAGGAAGTGAATGTTTTTGAAAATTGCAGTTGTAGTAATTTTGTCTTGTTTTTCAGAGCTGTCAAACCTAGAATGCATTCCTGATGACACAGATTAAGGACATTCTAGAGAGGGTTTTGTTCCAGAGCCTGTGATATGCCTGTTTAGAACATAAGTAATATATATATACATTAAAAAAGAAACTTGACATCTAAGCCATGTGCTAGAAAGATGCTTTCAGGAAGGGAATCCTGTCTTAACTTCAATCACATGGATAGAGAAGAACCTGCAGTAGATACACTAACTTTTGAAGTCAGTTTTATCAAATTAGATTTTAAAAAGGGTTAGGAATGGTCTTTATCCATGTGATTGTTGAATCAGTCTAGATTACATAAATAAATGCTATGTTAGTGCCAGAAATTGCTGTAGTCTGTGTTCGTTTGGTGCAGCTTTGTCACCCTCTAGTGCTCATATCAAAAAGGTTGGTTACTCTCAGTAAATTTTTAGCTGTATGGACCAGCTCAGGATTTTTAAAGGAAGACTAATTTTTAGAAAAGAAGCTGATTGCTGGCCAGTCATTTGACAGCAGAAACACAAGAAATTTTTGACTGATGTGGTATCTAAACCAGAAACTCCTGATTCCTAGGCTACAGTTTTAAGCTCTGAATCTTTTAAGCTCTAATCTTTCATCATGATTTAACTCCTTGCATTGAGTTTCTGAAACCTGATACACTAAGTACTGAAGAAACAATGAGATTTGTTGTGGTACAACTTCTTTTTGTGAAGATGGGATTTCTTCTTTAATTACATGCTTTATAGTAGTTTTGATAACAGTTTTCCTTTGTTCAATTTAATTTAAGATGTTCAGTTCCTTCATTATTTGTGTATTTATTAGGATATTAGTTGCAGTGAACTTGAGGTTCTTCCCCAGAAAAATTGCTGTCATTTAGAGAATTAAACATAAGAAGAAATAATCTCCATATGCTGCTAGATGGTTAGTTACTAGTCTTCATTTCTTTGATGTAAGAAACGAGGAAAACTGTTAAAAAAAGCATGGATTTTTTGTTGTTGCTGTTGCTTCCCATCACTCAGGACGTAGTTTCCAGCTGGTTGAGTTGAGCCCTGGAATGCAGGTGCTGCAGTGGTTCTCCAAAGCAACTCTCAGAGAGGGGTCAGTACTGAGACATTTTTTCTGCAACCTGCTGGTGGTGACAAACCTTCAGTTTTACCAGCCTTTGCCCGCTTGCATCTTTGCTTCCAAAAGTAGCTGGGAGAGGTGAATGATTTGAACAGCATATATATTGCTAGGAAAGTATTTGCAGGGCAGGCTAGTTTTAATGGCAAGTAAGTAAATTAAAATCTGGGCAGGTGATAAAAATAAACCTTGCAATTTATACAGCAACATGACAGGGCAAAGTAAAGTTGAACCCCCTGAAGAGATCACTGGGCCAGCAGGAAACCCCAAATAAGCAAATTTCTTGAAAACATGCAAGGAAAGAGTTCATTGGATACACTAGATGAAATACTATAAAAGGAATCATTGTTTCCAAGAGCTAATTATTTAAGTTTTTTTTGCTATGTGTGGGTTTTTTGGTTTGTTTTTTTTTTTTT
>VYZR01070941.1:0-12521 GCA_013400675.1 Oxylabes madagascariensis | reverse complement strand
CCACTAACTGAGGCGTGCTGCCATGTTCAACCCCTTGGTTTATTAAGTGGAAGCTACTGTAGAATTATGCCTCCCAGCAACTGCTTATTACTCTCTTAGTACCCAGCCACACTCAATACCTGAGTCATGCCAGTCTATTTTCAGGAGTAACCACACTCCATGCACATGCGTGATCAGTTTAGGACTCTCTTATTTATGCCTCCAGGACAGAGCCACTAAATGTGCCATCATGCTCACCACTTTGGTGGGGTTTTTTAAAGCTTACAGAGCACACATGACCTGCTAATTGAGTGGATTTTCATCAGTGCAGAAAATAATAACCACCTCTCACAGAGGCCCATCTACCCACTGGATTTCCACCTTCTATACCAAGACAGTCTAATATTAGCAACACTTGGAACAAAACCCTAAGAATTACTTTAATGGTGAACACATACATCCCTTCCCATTGGTTGTCTTAAACACAACTCAAAAAGTTATTTTCAAAGGAAAACATTTCAAACTTTTAATTTTAATGTCTTATTGAGCAGAGACAAGACCTAAACAATTGAACTTGGAAAAGGGAAAACGATGAATGAAAAAGAAAAGGCATTTTACACTGAAGAACATGAACAATCTGCTGCATGGGTGTCACAATATTGGGAATCAGTGTCTCTGGGTATCCACTTGCTACTGAAAAATGTGTCTCTGAACCACAGCCCCCTGACAAGCCACCAACAATCTCTTTTTTGACTTCACTGAACCTTGGAAAATGCTCTGATTGAAGGACAAATAGTGATGACTTTTAACATGCTTCCTCTAAATAGTAATAGTAAGGTGAGATGACATAGAATTTCTTTTTAAGGCAATAGTTGAAAGTCTTTTAGGAACGCATTTTGTAAAGATATTTTTTGTAAAACTCCAGAGGAGCCGATTCAGTTAAACTATGCCAAGTCTGAAGCTTATAAAAGCAACTGGAAATATGCTATTCCATATGTATGTGTGCCTGTACTCACCTGTGCTTACAAATCCTATGCACAGGCATATAAAAGATGGTGTCTGTAAAATTTTTATGTAGATGGTTCTTTGAGGTAATCAAAGATCATAAAATTCAGCAGATTTCTATATGACATTTGGGAACAACTGCACCTTATTCCTCCACCTCTTGAGCTGATGCCTAGCGATTTAAAGGGCTCACTCCACCAAATGTGGCAGCTGCTCCTCTCTTGCAACCAGGAATAGTATTCCTGAATTTTGTGGTTCATTTTATTGTGGTTCTCCAAACCCTCATTAAAATAGTTGTCCTACAAAAATAAACTCCTATTTTAGCATTCTTCAAAACATGATTTATGATTGCAGTGTTGCAAATTGATTACAAGGTTAACTTAATATAATGCAAAAATATTTATATAAATAGTGATGCAAGAATCACATGAATGTATTCCAGAGAAGGAAATTATTTTTTCATAATATTAAGTGATTTATCTTTCCAATGTATCACTAACATTCTTATTGTGTATAAGATTGACAAACACATTATTTGATTTGAAATAATGTAGAAGAGAAAAACCTTCCATCAATTTGATTCTCTATAAAGGCAGGAACACTCATCAGGAAACCTGTCAATCTGAGCTCACGTTGTGAATTAACTGTGAAATGGGAAAAGCCTTTTGGCAGACACGCAAGTGACTCAAACATCCGTAAGCCAACCCCACAGCAACCTTGAACAACTCTAAGTGCTCACATTCTAGCACTTGGCAAACAAAGACTGGACCATAATTTTTGTTTGTTTGTTTGTTTGTTTGTTCATTTTTAGCTTGACATATCCTTACTTGCTGCCTATACTGAAGAGAGAACCAGGGCATGCCTGCAGGAAGCAGCTCCCAAACAGCACATTGGGGCGCTTCACTCCTTTCAACTGGAAGTGCTGGCCAGGAGAACACACAAAACTTCAATGCAGTTCACAGGCTCTGTGGGGCCAGGAGTTACTTTCTTTGCAAATGGTGTCCCTTCACCGCAGAAGTGCAGTTGTGCAAATGTTCCTCTCCTGACAAACACTGAATTTGGCCAGATAAGGTCTCACTGTGTTTAATGCCCCTTTGGTTTTTATTCCTGTTTCTGTCCCCTTAAGTTGTTTTTTCCCTGTCTTGTTCCCTTCAGCCGCCACCCTGGGCCTGCCCCTCTCTTGCCTGCTTGCCAGACCAGTCTCTGGTAGGTCACCAAGCCTTGCAGCACAGCCCTCCTGTGCCCTGGGGAGGGCATCTCCTCTGCAGGGAGAGGCTGAGCTTAGCCCTCTATTCTCGATCTCCCATCAGGGCAATGGGAGGGACTGCTGCAGAAGGCAGCCCTGAGTAGAAAATGGTGCCCCTGTCAGTCTGTCCCTGCTAGAGAGGCTCTGCTCAGCAGTGCCCTCAGGCAGGGCTCAGCCAACACAAATCGCTAATGACACAGCAATCAGCCTCCAAGGGAACCCAGTGTCGCCCACCATCTGGGGACCAAGGTTGCTTTCTGACTCCCTGTGCCTTCAAAATGCAGTATTATCAGTGAATATTCTTTCCTTTAAGCCCCTGGCAATTTACAGACACGTTCTCCCTTGCTCACCTCTGTTCTATAAGAGCCTCTCTGTATCTCCTTGTCCACTGCCTGGAAGCTGATCCAGCCCTCTCTGTCGCCTTTGTAGCTCTGCTAATTCTGCCTGAGACAGCAGGGCTGAAGCAGACACGATATTTGAGACAGATTTATAGGGAGGCTCTGCTTTGTTTTCTGTTCCTCTTCTAACAATTCCTAACATTCTAGTTACTTTTTAACCCAGAATAGCCACTTGGAGTAGAAAATGGAAAATGCACAGTTCTATTGGTTTCATGCAACAAGTTTCCAGGGAGCATTTTCTGCAGAAGCCAATCTTGCAGCCCACGTATTGGTGGGAGAGAGGACTCCTAGGAAAGCTGGCTGCAAGAGGATGTGCCCAAGGGCCTGCTTCCCCAGCTAAGATGACATTTGGTATTTTCTTAGCTTTTCATGGGATGTCTGGTTTGATGCTAAAAGCCACCTCTAATGAGCTTCACAGACGGGAGAGAAGGCCAGTGTTCCCTCCAAATTTCTCTGTTTGTCCATTCTGGATGATTTTGGAGTCATATGACCAGTAGAACAGCATCAGGTTACTCCCCAGAATTTTGGGGCACTTGTATTGCCAGACTATGGCAGGGTCCCAAAATGGAGCCCTTGGAGGAGCAGCGTGGCAGGAGGGGCCTCAAGAATAACAAGTGTGGTTTGGAGCAGACCCACCAGTCAGCTCCATCCTGGAACCAAAGCAGTGGCCAAGGAATCCCTCCCAGGGGCTGGCATTCTGTCCCACATTGAAGGGGGTTCCTGGTGCTGATGTTTGCCAGGTTGGCTCCAAAGCAGAGTCAGACAGGGCAGGAACTCGTGGCCCAGACTCGAAGGTGCAGGGGGAAGTGTCAGTGGAGCCTGCTGTCAGTGGCAGGAGTTGTTAGTTTGTAGGGGTGAAATTGGAGGCATTCAGACAGTCATAAACCACAGGCATGTGTTAAACAGAAACCTAAGACCCAAACAGCATCTCAGGCACTGCAGTTCATTCCCTCTGGAGCTGGGATGGGCTGAGCTACAAGGAGAGCCTTTTCCAGGTAGCAACCCAGTAGAAAAGAGCCACAAGAGGCTGAGAAGAGACCACAAAACCCCCAGACTGAAATATGAGAGGTGGCCTAAACTGGGCTCCAGACAGCAGAGCAGCCTGGAGAGGGCAAACAGGCTGTGGCAGGTCAAATGGTACTTTATCAAGTATCTAATTTCCAGGCATCTCATACAATTTCTGAACAAACCAGAGGCCTACAGCACTGGGTGAGAAGGGGATGTAGGAAAGGGCTGCAAACCCAAAGGATTTACCACCATTTCCCATAGGACCAGACCAACAAACAGCACTCCCCCAGACAGCACCAGGCAATCCCAGTACCTCTAACTCAGGTGTTGCCATGGGCAGGATGCCCCATTTTCAGGGCCATAAAAGCCCTGCTCCAAAACGGCATTATCTTGGTCAGGAACCAGTGCCCTGCACTAGATTCAGACGCTTTGTACCCTGGAAGAGGGATATCCTCTTCTAGAGCTCAGCTAATGGGCCTTGATTTTCCATGGGCAAGACAGTTCTTCTTTTTTCCCATTGCAAGTTTCGTTTGCTGATGCATTATTTCCACTGTTCATCTGGATCAACTCTGAGCAATTTTATAGGCAACATAATGTAAGGTGCTAACACGTGGAGGCAAGAGGAACAGAAAAAACAGATTTGGAGAATCTTCAAGACCTGAAGTTTAGGATTTAATACTAAGCCATATTCTAAAGCAGTTCCTTCCTAGTTTCAGGTCTACTGCCAGCTCTTATGATTACACTGGAAGTCCCAAAGTGTTTAATGGTACAGTTAAAACCCCAGTTCTTGGAGGCAGGTCAGGAGGTGAAAAATCTCAACTTTCCTGTATTAAAAAGTCAATTTGCAATGCTGTGGCTGTGCCATAAAGACAATGACCTAAGAGTAACTTAAAAGCTTGGATGTCAGATGCCAACAAACCAAGAATCTCAGTGCCACTGCCAGCATTTGGAGACTTTTGTCCCTACATCCCCAGTTTCAGCAGCACTTTGTTGCACTGCAGAAATATCCTCAGCTTGCTGCAGAGGTACATAGGTCTGAGCAACATGAGATTTGCCCTTTCTGTAGGTCATGACTGGAGAAGACATCAGGCTGAAACTATTAACCCTCCTCTTGCTGGGCTCCAGGAGGAAAGTGTCAGGGTATGGCTCCTCACCTCATGCCATCAAATGATCAAATGGCACTGTCTCCAGCTACCCACCCCTGGAGGCTGAGGATGTCCCTGAGGATGGCCTGAGGAGGTGTAGGATTGAAGATGAAATGTGGTGTCTGGCAGAAATCTCAAGGGGAACCCATGACAGATTCCAAAGCAAAGCCAGGTGCTGAGGAGAGAGGCAGGGAAGGAGAGAGAGAGGCTGCTTTATGTTGTCTGTGAGTTATTTGCAGTTGGTAATGTCTGCCTGAGCTGCTTCAGGAAGAGAATTTCTGTCATTCTTGCCCAGAGTGTTCATGAACCTCGTGGAGCCTTCTGTGTTACTGACAGTGGCAGGAACTGCGTGCATTTTATCCTCCCATTGACTGTCATTGGAGAAATAAGGGGCTGCCAGAGCCAAGGTGTTTGGCAACCCAGAGGCACAGGACCTGGGTAGACAGCTTCTCCCCCTGCTTCTGCTGGAGAGCATCCAGCATCCACTGCTCTGAAGACCCTCATTAGCTTCAGTTTTCCAGCCCAAAGGAGTTTGTGGCCATCTCTGCCTGCCCCTGAGGCAGCCTTATTCTCTGCTGCCCCTGCCATGTGTCCTCCAGGAGTGTCTGCTGTCAGGAGTCCCTTCTCAGCCTGCATTTTGCTGAGCATTTGCAGTGGCCTCTTTCATGACAATTTTCCAAGCCCTATTAAAAGCCCTTTTTCAAACCCACAAATGGAAAATTCCCAATCCTGACATCCCATTCTCAAACGCACCGTAGCTGAACAAGTTGCCTTACCCATTAGACCATGAGACAGGTATTGCTGCAGATGGACAGCCCAAATTTGAATTTTTCAGACTTTCATGCAACTCCCTACTCACTTCAGGATCACACCGCAGAGCACAGCTCTGCTGGGAGCAGAACCACATAGTGCCACCAAGTCCAGGCAGCAATATTTAATACCAGCCCCTTTTGCACCTCCCTAAGTCAGCATTGCCAAGGGGGAATCTGCAGGAGCTCATGGATTTCACAAGTCCTCTGGGCCCGCAGAGAGCATGCAACCTAAATGCAGATTTCCCCCCTTCCCTAGACCTGGCACAATCATTCATCTGTGCATTTGCTTAAAGGATTTCACTGTCGACCAATCCAAGGTTTCTTTGTTGACCACAGTTAATTTTGGTATGCAGAAAATGCCTGGGTAAGGACAGGGATCTAAGCTGCATTTTCAGTGTCTGTGAGCTGCCTGCTGTATATTAACAACAGACTAAACAGCTCTCACCAGCTGAGACTCAGTTTCCATCCATCACTACAGTTTTGTAGTTACTACACATCTGTGATATGAAAAATAAGTTGTGAAAAACCTCACCTGAGGCAGGACTGAGCTGAAACATCTTTAGAAGTCTGGTCTATGGATATGTGAGATCCTGTGGGCTTCTTAGCCTGTGTGGACTGAGGCTAGGGAAGAAAATACGGTCTGACATGCAACCAGCCTTGGCTGTAGGATACGTGGCATTGCTGAGGGTTTTCTCCCTGCAGGAAAGATTGAGGCCAAATATCTTTATTTGCATATTAGTGGTGATGGAAGTTGCTTATGTGCAATGAAAAGAGAGCACAGTCCAAACAGCTAGAGACTGATTTACTGTTTTTTTGCATGTCTATAAATTGTCCAGAACTTGCTCTTTTTTTCTGAGGAACTGCTGTCATTTGCAAAAAATGTGACTAATTCCACCTCAACACAAGAAAGATGCAAGGGAGGCAGATTTCTCAGGGATCTCAATTCTTAGGGAAGAAAACAGGCTTTTAAGAGTTCACCAGCTCTACACCACAGGAAAAAACATACATTTGTTTCTTTTGCTGATAGTGATTAAAAGGGGCAGGATCATGGGAATGTGCCCTGCTTGGATCTTGGCATCAAACAGCTGACAAGGGCTAGGGAAGGTGGAGAGACTGCAAGAGGAAGGGAAAAAGAGACAAAACCCTGTTGGAGCTGCAGAGGTGTTTTTTTTTTTGCTCAAGGCACAAAGCTTGCCTCTGTTTTGTATCTGTGCTCCCTGATCACCTCCTCCCAGGCTAGGAAACCCTGGCAGCAGAAAGGAAGCTGGTGAGACAGAGGCACTTGGCACCCCTCCATGGCCATGAAATGCTGGAGGTTGCATCTGAGTGTTAGCAAGCACCAAAGACAAGACCCTGTTCCCAGGGTCTCCTCAGGCAGGGGATCCCCAGCCCTGTCCAGGCATTTGGATGACCCTGCTTGCTGCAGTTTGTGCCTGTAAGCCCTGCTAAGCTACCCCAGTGGGGAAAAAAAGGAGCATTTTGGGTGGTGTTTGTACAGCAATCTAGAAACACACCAACAGGCCCAGGTAGAGCTACACCTGGGCTGATTCTGGAGATGCCCTGGATTTTACAATGGATCTAACATTGCATTTAGAAGCACTTTGATCCATCCCGTTAAGTGTGCCTGGTCATGGATCTATGATGCAAATGAACACTACAGCACTTCTGAAGGGAAAAGAGACTTCTGTGTACTGCATACAAGATGTTCTGGTATTTAAGTCAGCCCCAGCAGTCTTCATTAAAATAGACACTTATTGCAGAAGTTTGAAAAGAGGATGATAACAGAATGCAGCCACAAACAGAATGAAAATGTAACAGCAATTTTCACCTAGCTTTAATGCAAGGTTCTACCTTCTAATTAGAGCCCCCAATCACATATTCCTATGTATGGCTGTCTTTGCTTGAAAATAGGCTAGGTGGTATGGTATTCAGAAAAGTGCATTTTTATATTTATTTGAAATTACAAGCTGATTCCTTGCTGAGCTGCTCCCTTACTAGGGCCAGCAAGGAAAAAGTACTCAAAACGTCATGAATTCAAGTCTAACTGATACACTGGTGGGATAGGGCAGGATTTCACCAGGAAGCTGCACAAAGCCCAGAAAGAACCAAGAGTTTTTTTTCTTTCTGAGCTGTCTTGATACGGTCTGTGTTAGAAGTGAGCTCTGCAGAGGCTGTGGTGTGCACACAGGCCACGGCTGCTGGCCACAATTCACCTCCTTTGACGAGCTCCTCACCTGCTCCTTTGCTCTTGGTCCATCCTTGTGTATGCTGTGAGGACCTTCACCCCTTTGCCTCCTGTGCAGCAACTCCTCATCCCTGGGCTGGGGCAGTCCCTGCTGCAGCACCGTGCTTGCAGTGTCCTGACAAAGGCAGAATCAAACTCACAGCATAAAGGCCCAGGGCTTCTGCCCACCTGGACTTGTCAGGACCACGCTCCACCAGCGTGACTGCTGCCACAGAGGGATTTACTGTGCTGGAGCCATCAGAGCCCAGCTCCACCCCAGATCCATGTGCAGAAAACTCTTGCATAAGTCTCCAGGTCAGCACTAACTCCATCTCACCAAGTGTCTTTGGTATATTTGCCTGGTTGCTGATTTATAGCTGGATAATTTCCTGCTCATCTGGGCTACTGAGGATTTTGGCCACCTCAGGGCCAGGGGCAGATCCTCTGTTATCTCAGCTGTGAGTGTCCTGCTCTGCTCAGCCACACACACTGGCAATTTCCAGCCACGGAAATCTGGAGGGACGTAGAGCTAAGAAAGAGCCTGGAGCTGCTAAAAAAGAGTTCACGGTTATTCACTATTCCCGAAGAGGTTTCCATAAGAGACAGGTGGTGGAAGGGCTATGGGAAGTTATTTCATCCCAGACTACAGAACTTGATAGCTCACAATAAACTGCCAACAAAACACTACTTTTCCTTGAATTTGGTTCTCTGGATAGCAGCCGTTACCTATGAATAAAATCCTTACAGAAGACAGCTTGAACCAGGAACGGGAATTCTAAATTTTATTCCATTTTGATCACAAACATTTTCAGCTGTTCAGGTGAACTTTCCCCTTGCTCTTGAGGAGAACTAGAAATGTTTTTATGAAATTTATGTGTTTCGTCAAGAAGCTCTCACTGCTGGAAATAAAGGAAGTAAACATTTCTACAGAGGGTATTTATTGCAAAGAAATGTTCTGGCAAGATAGAGGATATTGAGCCTTTTTTCAGTTTTTTTTGTATACATTAAATCAAGTCCCAGAATCACTCAATAATTTATGGGCTCCTTTCCACATCCTATCAGTCTCTGCAGGTGCCATCATAACAGGTCTCTCTTCCAAGAGCTGCTATTGTCTCCATCCATCTGTCCTCTCCTTCCCAATAGCTACTGGGAACTGTAAGCTGTAACTCTGGGCACAGTGAAAGAAAATCTTTAAAAGGTTTTCAAAGAACAGTCAACAAATTATAGGAGTTAATGTGACCTGTTCGTCAGGGTCAGATGGGCTGAGAGAGGCACTGCTCAGAGGTGCTGCATCATTTTGCAGCAGCAATGAATTTCATCCTGCCCAAACCCGGGTGAACATCTTGAGAAGCCCAAAAATGACTGATGTTTCTGGCCACAGCCATGTAAGTGTTGTCTTTTCCACAATCCAGGAGCAAACATGCACTGCTGAGTGGTGACTGCTCTTAGCCAAGCTGCTGCACTGTCACACTGCAGTGAGGGGCTCTCCTGGAGCAGGGGAAGGATTGCGGCAGGGGCACCACTTAAGGCAGAAGGTGAGTGACACATCACATTTACAGCACCACAGCCACCTGTCCCTGTGCCTGCTGCTCCTCAGGGTCTCTTGGTACCTGATGCTGATGGATGAGGAGTGCGTTCAGCTCCTGTGTCTCACAGCAGGTGAAGTGACACCTGAGGGGAGTCCATCCTTCGTCCTGCCAACAGCAGATCTGCCAAGGACTATGCAATTACACAGATGAGCAGGTAAAAGGGCACCTGCAGAATATATTTTGGGCCAGAGACTTTAATTTCAGACTGGCTTTTCTCTGCATTCCTTTAAGCCCTGCAAAAGCTGTGTTGACTCACTGGTTTTCTACTAGCACTTGTACTTTTTTTAAAGACATTAAAATAGATCTGACCATAAGCCCAGATGTACAGATGACAAGAACTTTGCATGTGTCAGAGTTTCAAGAATAGGTCTAATTTTCATGTCATTTAAAACCATATTTAAACAAAGATGTTTCTGAATATCAACTGGTCAATGAAAGCTCTTTGGTTTAGTCTTGCTGAGTCAGATTAATCATCTCTACTAAGTTATAGAAATGCCTGATAAGTTTTTCCTCCCCCTTCACCCCATCCCTTCCCCCTCCTTTTTTTTTTAACTCAGCATTCCCAGAAATTGCTGGTTGCTTTTTAAAACAACTGACAAAGTAAAACCCACAAAATACAAGAGCACTAAAAGACAGTTCCATGTGTTATTTTGCTCAATTTGCTTAAATCACATTAGCACTGTCAATGAGTTCTACCCCCTGCCCTAAAAAGTTACAACACCTCAGCCTTTGTGTTGTTCACTTGAGTTTTTTCTGCAAGATGGACTCCACCTCGAAACCGATTGTGCCCAGTGCTGCCCTTTGCTGGACTTTATGCTGCCTTAGCACTGAATGGTTTAGCAAGTGTGTGTTAAATGTTATCATAAGAGCTGAATTGTAAAGTGGTGAAATCATCTGAAAGTGCAACAGGCCTTAGAGGCACAGCACAGCTCATGTTCATTAGAGCAAGCTCAGTCACAAATATCCTCTTGATATTTGCCAAGAAAATCGGTTCTTTTCCAGCAAACATAAAAAGCTGAAAGTAAAGGGTATTTTTCATCATTAGCTCCTGTCCTTTCTGTTACATGTTCTCTGTTCCAACCAGGCAATGCAGAATGAAAACTCCAGAGAAGAATTAAAGCAAATGGGTTGAAAATATTTTTCAGGCTTTTAAAATAGAAATACCCATTAAGGGCAGAGGCCTCTCAGCTTCTGCAGAGGTCCAGGGCATTGGAGACAGCAGGAGGGGTCCACTGTGTGCTGCAGTGCTTGAGTGACCTGTTTCCCCCCAGACTTTCCCTACCACTCTTTTCCCAGCGCCATCATCAGCAGTCAGCTTTGCTGCTCAGTCTCATCTTGCTCAGAAGTGCAATTCACTGTGCAGGCAGTGCAAATAAAGCCCCTTGTGTGCAGCCAAATAATTTGTCATTTCTTTTCAAATAATTTTTCTATCTTCAGCTGCCACTGTATGCTATATTGGCAAATGCAATGCATTCATTCACGTTATCCTGATAAACATGTCAGCAGATTTGGGAAAGCAAATTTGTTTTGTCTCTGCCAAAGCCAACCAATGCATGCCTGTGTTTTCCTTTTGACACAGAAGTGTGGTTTGCTGGGATTTACCAAAAGTTACTGAGCAGGATTTCAGGCTCCATTCAGATTCTGTCTATTTTTGGACCTAGAATTTAATGGTAACATTTGGTCAGCTTTGAATGCCTGATTTTAGCTAACAAATTTCTGATGTTGTCAATTAGAAGCTTCATTTCTTATGACTACCTCCCAAACGAATTAGTTTTACATTATTCATATAGTATAATTTACTGTGTACCAAAGTCTTAGGTTCTACAATGCATCTCTAACAGGCTTCACAAAACTGCCTTTATGTCTATATTTTACCTACTTCAGCTAATTCAGAATAAAACCTGCAACTCTCTGTATTGCACTGCTTGCAGACAGAGAGATCTTCTCCTGCCCTGCCCTCCTCTGCCAGCACAACCTGCCTTCCTGAGCCAGAACTGTCACCAATGCTGTGAGAGCAAGAAAAGGTCTCTCCCCAGACGTGTCCTGGGAATGATCATCCAACAGCCCTGCTCCTCCTGCCCTGCACCAGCCCAAATCCGATCAGAATCGCACGCTCCCAAAATAACACCCAGACAGACATCCTCTGCTTTGTTCTGTAATATGATGCACCTAAGGGACTAATTAGGCATTGTTCAGACACTAATTGCTTGGCAGCCCTGTTTGCCTTCAGATACCTTGTTATAGCAGTGGCTTGAGTTTATTTGTTCCATCTAATCCATGGGAGGCAGTTGGGTAGCAGCCAGGTCTGCCGGGAGGGCGCAGAAAATAACGCACAAGCTGCAGGTCTCAGCGTACATAGCATTTCTCCTGGCTTGCCAAAGGCATTTGGGATCCACGGAGCTACAGCTTATGGCATGGGAAATGGCTAGACAGGAAGGTGACGTTGTTCAGGTGGAGCTGCAGAGTCACCCTCAGAGCCCATGGGCTGTAGTCAGAGCATCGACAGCCTTGAAAGAACCTAATGTGGCATGAACAGCAAGGAAACTCTGCATGAGTGGAGATGCACAGTATTAACTGCATCATTAGTGTGGAAACTTTGTTTAAAGCCAGTAAGTCTTCCTCTAAACAGGAAGACTGGAAAGGCTGAAATGCCAAATTCTTGTGGGAGAGAAACTGTAACCTTTCTAACTCTGCTGTTATCTCTGTGCGAACTGTACCATGCAAAGCTTTGTTTTCCCAACACATGGATCGACGTGTTTGAGGTTTCAGGGGGCAGAGCAATTTGGGCTTTCTGCTCTGCCTTGTGATCAACACAGAATAAAGCACGCTCAGTGTAGTGCTCCAGACACTGTGTTCTTGCTGAAGTCTGTGTCTCAAGCAAGCTTATTAAGGATGGCTTCCCATTAAACTCAGGCACACAATCACTTGGGATCAGACAGGGGCTTCTGGGCAAGACCAAATAAAGACCACTGCTTAAGTTCTAGACCAGCAGCTCCTCTAGGGAAGCAGCTCCGTCTATGTACAGCATCTTGAAGATTTTGGCTGTGCCATGTGTGTCTCTATTTAAGGTATGTGTTTAGATCCACTTACCATTTTTCTGCTGCTGCAAACTACA
>VYZR01070937.1:19278-40689 GCA_013400675.1 Oxylabes madagascariensis | reverse complement strand
TTATTTCCATTTTGCACACACTTACATGCAGGCTATTAGATGGTGTGGTCTCATTGAAATGTTCAGAGCAGTACTAAAAAAGGATAGAGAAAATGTATCTTATGCACCGTTCCCATGTACTTTCTTCAAAGCATGTTATCCTATGCAAAAATCAATCTAATACTAAATAATCTGCTCAATGGAGAAGAACAAGATCATTTTACTCTTTTTTTCATCTCATTATCAAAACAATAATTTTTCCCAAAAATATGCTCTACTGAAAATATTGTTCTTACCATTATAATGTTGATATTTAGATATGTATCTCTTTTTACTGTAATATTATGATTTATGTCACTTTCATTTTAATTTTGAATAGTCGGTCATATTTTTATTTACAAATGTTAATTAAGTTTTTGAAAATATTTATCCTCACAAGGAAAAATTGGTGTTTTTTTCCCCTCCCTAACTGGCCTGCATGTAAGTGTGTGCAAAATGGAAATAAAACCTTTCCTGCTTGTTTACATCAGAGGAAGAATATGCATCAAAGTATTCTTTGGACTTTTTAAAGATCGGTGTAAAAGATGAGTGCCTAGTTCCCTGCTTCCAATTCTAAACCAATTTCGGAAGCTGGAAGACAATTTGTCTGTGACTGCTTCAGATCAGAAAAGAGAAAAGCTGAAAATATTGTAGTTGGCTGAGCTGGTGCAAGCCCCGGGAGGACACGTGTTCTGTTTGATGTATCCAAGGAGAGGTCAGTGTTCTCTGCCAGTCACACAGCAAATGGAAAGTCTCCAGTGGTAAGTCAGGGACTGTTTGTGAGTACGACAGGCTGCTCCTGCAAATCTGGTTGTGCCAGGCTCTCTGCAATACTCCTCTCCATCAACCGGGCTGGCAGTTTGTAGATTGCGCCCTAAAATTAAATTCTGATCTAACTGCTCTTCTCAAAAGCAAAGATATATATTCATACACCAACGTTGCAAGGCAACAGTGAGATTATTAAAGTGTGGGAAAGTCTGTGGTAAGTGGGAGGAAGGAGAGAGAAAATTAGGAAAAATGACACAGGTAGTGGAAAGCATAAGTAATATCACTGAAGGCAGTTGGCAGCNGAAAATCCTCTCTACGGATTTGGGACCAAAAAAAGATCCTCTTCTAGTGCTGGTGAAGATGCACTTAAAGATGATGTTGTAACTTTCTTTAAGAGCTCCAAAGGAAAGCTTTTAAAAGCAAACCCCATTTGATAAAACAAAAACTAATTAGTTCTATCCTGTGAGACCACAGGTATTCCTACCATGTGTTAGAAGTGAAATTCTGAAGAAAAATGGTGAATCTTCCTTTAATATATACCCCAATTACCCATCACAGTTTTATTCCTTCCTCCCTGTCACTGGTGCTCTTCTATATCTCCAGGGTCTCCCAGCAGTTCTCCTGACACTCCCTTTGAGGCCGACTCAGTCATTCTCCTAATAATGCAGTGTTTTGATTCCTCTCTTAAGACATTTTGCAGATGGACTTTAAGATTGGTGGGATGTATCAAATCATTGACAGGATGAAAACTCGTGTCATTCAGTGAAATGTTACAATTTCTCTTCAATTTTTTCATTTAACCTTACCATGACCACGTGTCCGTGGGCTTGAAGCGAACAATATTACCTCTTCCTCAATTAACTCAAATCACTATATAAATTGGGCTTTAAATCTCCTAGGGAAAGTCAAAGGTTTCTATAGCAAGTTAGAAGCCATCCTTTAACACAAATACCAAGGCAAGGATATTCCTCTGTAAATTACGGCCTCTGCTGTCAGTGCTTGGTTTTGTTACACTGTACACAAAATTTAGCATGCTTTTTAGACTGTCACTATCTGCTAACCCTCAGGGGAAGCTACCATGGTATTATTGAATCATTAGAATGTGTGTGCGTGTGTGTGTGTGTGTGTGTACATATATATATAAAAAATTTCCTAAGAAGTGTCTCTGTTTTCTTCTTCATCTTAATGTAACAGAGAAAATACAGGTTCCAAATTTTGCAGTTTTCTATGGGGAACAAAATATCAGGACTATCAGGAAGATAATATATTAGACATGGAAGACAAATTCTTCCATCAGATGCCTTATTGGTAAGCTGGAAATAAAAAAAAAAAAAAAATTAAAAGAAAAATTTAGGAAAAAATTATTTCTGGAATTGTGTAGTCAAAAATTTGATTACTCCAATTTTTGATACTTTAAATTGAGTGAATGACATATATTTAAATAGAATTCTATGTATAAAGACCATATGCACCTTTGCTTCTGGTTGGTTTTTTTTCACTTATTTTTTAATGATTACATCTCACAGAAATACTAACATAGTTCAAACTACACAGAGGAAAATTTCTAAGAAAGCATTATAGCATCAGTCTATTAGTATCCTTTAAGTATTTACAAAGATATTTTTGCTTTCAGATGTTCATAACATGATAGGAATTGGGGGTGGAAAACCACTTTTCAAGAGAAGATTTCAAAATTATGTCTTTTGTGAAAATACAACTTTTGTGAACCACTCATTGGCTTAAGCTAAAATAGATTCTGTCAAGGCTAGATAGAAATAGCAATATTAGCACCTGATCTGTGAAAGCTGGTTTTCTTTTGACATGCAGTTGCCAATATTCAAAAAAAATTGCAAATTGGAGGGCTACATATTTATGAGAACTAGTCTCCATAAATCTCAGATTTCATAGTTTTAGAAGTTTCTTTCTAAATGAGAACAGTAAATTTGTAAGTGAAACTTGCAAATCAGTTTTATCACTGTCTATGTGTGCATATGTATGACTTATAAATATACTTGAAATTCCAAATTGAGCTTGTAAGTAGGTCTGATAAGTTTTTCTACTTTCTACATCAGTGCTGTGAATCAAACAGCTGCAAATTTTCAGTTCCATGGTCATCTACAACAAGAGAAAGCTACAGAAAAGGGAACTGTAGGTTTATTTACTTGTCTTTCTAAAATAATATAGCATAAATCAGTTAAAAATATTATCTTCCCCTATTACTATAGTACAGACAGCACTTACTGGGACCTCTGCTGTTCCAGGTGACTGTAGCACTGATTCAAACCAGTAATAACTTGCCATGATAATAAAATGATTTATTGTCTGCATATTCTGTAAATTACATTCATTCTGAAAAAATAGTAGACTGTCTTCAGGTCTATTTTATATATAAGCAATAGTTTCATCATCAAAGCTACAGACAATTAAATGTAGAATAACTGATGACTTTAGGCATCAAACAAGTCAAAAGGTTGCATTCTTTTAGGACTTTATCAGCTCCAGAGCATCTGAAACACAACTGAAAATAAAGGAGACATTTCTGGTCTTAATATAATTTATACGTCGTGAACCAGAAGTAAGGATACTGCTGGAGGTCAAAAAAAATTTAATTCTTATTCATTATTTCTAGTTGCTTGGTAAACTGCTAGAAAGGCATTCCCTTTTGCTTGGCAATAACCTTCAGAGATCTTCGTAAAGCAGTTTTACACACTTTGGCCATTCTTCTCCTCATGTTGTTACACGTTCTATATGAGGCTATCTAGAAATGTTTCCTTTTTATAACACATTTGCCTGAAGTTGTAACACACCTAAAATAAGCCAATTAATTAGTCATGATGGCCTCTTTTCAGCTGCACACTCATTTTCAAACGAATTTATTGAAGTAAAGGATTTACAGCATATGGACTCACAGACTTCTCATGAGTTAAACTGGCATCCATATGTACAGCTTTCAGTAGAGAACTCCAGAGTAATATTTACAATGTAAATATCAACTTTTATTACGTAAGAAACAAATATATCACAACTTTCACTTCACAACATATTTGTTCTGGTTTGATGACTAAAGTCATCTCTTTGAAATACTATGTGGAACTCAAAAATAGCTTGTCCTTGTCATAGACTTTAACAGGCGTCCTTCAGGGGTCCTGAAAAGCAAAGGAGAGATGTGCTTTAGAAGTCACTTTTGCAAGCAGTTGCATCATGAGGTGTATGAGGGCAGACAGCAGACAATGAGTAACACTTGATATAAAACAATTGCTGTGCTTGGGACTGACAAGCTGAGATGTGGCTGCTCGCAGGAGTTTGGTGGGCATTACAGTCAGACCAGACCGTGGGATGAGAAAAGAAAGGTTGAAGGACTAGAGAAAAACGTTACTGCAGATTAGCCTACAACACAGAACTGCTCACTTTGAAAAAACCTGTATCCTTGAAATGGATACACAAATTCAGGTTGCTCATTCCACACTACATTAGGAACTGGGCACTGCAATAAAATGACAAGTAGCAGTCAATGCTGATTCACCTACAGGCAGATCTGCCTCATCAGTAAAGTCAATGAAAACGTAAACGACTGCAAATGTTTTCAGGAGGACATCTGCAACCTGCCGCACCACTACTCTTTCTCCCTTAGTTAATGCCAGAACTTTGAGAAGGTACAAAATCCAAGAGCAGGTATTTTTTGCATTAATCTTGTCCGGAAAGAATATTTCTTTCTAGAATCATGTTGCTTACAAACTATTTAATTCTTCAATGCATAAGCAGTTTATGTCCTTTCTAACCTTTGGGAACTTTAGAGGAAGTGCCACATTTATGAAAAGGAAAGGAACATTTTCTCATTTTATTTCAGTCGTGAAAGGAAACAATGTCCTTTTGGGGGCAGGGGGATGGGTGGATGACGATGATACAAGAAAAGACATTTCTCCAAATTTTATCTTCAAGAATAGCCTTTCAATCTTTTTTCTTACTTTTTGAGTCACAGCTGAATGCCAAAAACTACCCTATCATCACTTTCATTATATACTTTCGACAATACTAAGCCAAATTCACTTCTACCTTACCCTTTCAATGTTATGTTCCTGCAAGAGTTAATGTAGAAGGGTTTACGTTTCAGTAAACCAAAGAAAAAATAATTGTGAATGACTTTAGAAAAAATAGTAGTGGCTAAATAGAAAACAGTAACTGTAAGATTTGCATGTCAAGTACTTTCTTAAGGCATAAGGTTCATTTTGCTGATGCTTTTATTTCTAGAAGCAACTCCTTTCTAATGAAAAAGATGTTAAATAAAATCTGCAGCATTTTTTAATTAGAAGAAATATCCTCAAGTTTGTTCTCTGAAGAAATAATGATCTTTGTAATTAAAAATGAGTCACTTCTGGTTTTGTGCTGCAGTGCACACTGGTTGAAACACCCAAGTGAGTTAGGTGCATTATGAACAGTGCCATTTAATTAGGAATTTTCAATAGCGGCAATCATGGGATAACTTAAAGCTTATTATTAAAATTATTATTTTACTCAGACACAATCTCTGTCGAAACAAAGCTGTTCATGGAATATGATTCCCCTTCCTAGATTATTCTGATTTTCTGATAGGTCACACTTCATGTGCAATTAATCTCATCTTATGGGTCAAGTCAAGTGACAGATAGCAAGAGAAAAGACAATCTTCGCATACCAGTGGGAGGTGGCTCAGCAGCTCATCTACAGAATCGTAGTTTTCTGAAAAGGATGGTTCAAGAAGTTCTGCTTCATCTCGAAGTTTAGCAGGATTTAGCTCTTCCTGGCTGTTGTGGGCCAGAAACAAGTTTCATTGCTCTCAGAACAAAAAGCAAAGAAAACAAAGCCTTCTTCTAACTGTAGCTTCTTCACATTTTCTTACACTTAAACCAAACTGTTACAGAACATATGAAATGGCATGTTTAATGAATAATGAGACATGATATTTAAAAATAGTTGTCTAAATCAGTGAATATACAAACGGAATACAAGGTCTACAAAACATATGTTGGCACGTCTCACCTAAACTGATTAGGACATAAAGTCCTTCAAGGATTCTCAAATTCTCATTTCATATTTTTACAGAGAGGGAAATTTTCAACATATTTCTCTATAAAATTGTTGTTCATATTCCATAGCTCCATGGGTTTTTTCCTTAAGAAGATTTTTTTCTAAATAAAAACAATTTAAGAATCTGTCGGAAGATTTTTAAAATTGCCAGATGCCATCTCCTCTTTATTCTTCTATTCTAATCTGTTTGTGGTGTCTGTTCCAGTCAGGGGAAAAAATGTTTTGCTTGTCCTTTCTGTATACATACATGGATGTAAGCTTTTTCTGTCTTAATGTCATAGAAGTAAGGAAAGAATACATAATTGCTTTCTTGTAGTACCTTCTTTTTCCAGTTAAAACTGAGTTTAAGTATTTCTTCACAGCCATCTGCTTTCGAAAGCGGCTGTAGTTGTCGGTGAAGACAGCATCAGAGTGGCGTTTGACAGGACTGTCCTGGGAGCTGGCAATACAACAATTACAAAGGAAAAATTAAGAGATGATATCTGTTTAAAAGAAATACCATTAAATGAGTGAAACAAGGTTTATGATATTGATTAGCCTAATAAAATAAAATTTTCATTTCATCTTTCATTTCCATCTAGGACTTTAGATCTTTCTTCTGCTGAAAAGAAGCCACTGCTTCCACTGCTTACTATGTATTTTAAGAACAAGGATCAAATTCCAAGGATTGTTATTCAGCCTTTTGGGGCACGACTTCCACTGTTTGTTTTCTCTTCTCACTTTTGCCATGGCCTATGCAATTAGGATACATAGTCAATTATTTCTAGAGTCCTTGCCCCAAGAGTTCTGCAAGATCAAGTGGTTAAGTGTGGATTTCATGACTCTCTCCTGCCTGTTCTCATACCCCAGGTTTTACCTTTTCATATACAGATTTTATTCTAATTTCTATCATTTGTGTGAATATATTTCAGTACAATGCCAAGGTACAACCTGGTTTAAGTCACACTGAGTTCTTAAAGGACCTCAGCACTGTTCACATTGAACACAGTGAAGGTGGAGTCTGCCACTGAGGAAAGTTAGAGTGCAGCATCACATAAGTAGCTATAGATGCTTGGTCTAAGGTTTCAGAAGACAATACACACCTTGTGAAAGCCTAACCTGGAGGCCTTTTCTTCGTGCACAATCTCGGGAAATGTCAAGGTGTTCTATCTTGAATGGTCTATGTTAGTTTACAGCATATGAGAAACTGGAACTGTATGTTCTGGAGCAAAGGCAGCACTGACATAAACAGAGGACCCAATTTTTACTCAGCTTTTGAGCATATGAAGTAGGCACCCAGTGGTATTGTCACAGTGGCTCACAGTTGCTGCTTATGGATTTGAAAACAAGGACAGTATACAGTGTTCCTACCCAGCACCCTGTGCCCTTTAGTTTATTAACCTAAGTTAATAAACTGGAAGTTGCATCCAGACCCCTACTCTATGAATTTGCCTTATTCTTTTTTGAATTCTGCTGCAATATAGATCTCACGAACATCTGTCAATGTGTTCTACAGCAGGAAAAAACTGTACCTTTACATTTGTAGTATAAACCAATCATTTCTTGATTTCATTGTGTATTTCCCTGCTGTTAAGTACTGAGTAATCAATCACTTTGTATTTACTTTTGCCACTCATCCACCAAGCTAGTAAAAACACTACCGAAAATAAGAATTAGCAATTCAGCATGATAACCATTATAATATTTCTAGTACACATTATCCATGCATTGTGCAGTGTCTGTTGCTCTACCTCTCACAGCTGTGTCAGGAATAAATAGTAACATACTCATTTAGTAATATCACTAAATACTTATATAGGATTTTCAGCTCCCCCTTAATTATATAAGCTTCTCTTTCTGTTTCTCTGAATCACAGAAAGGAGACCTTGGATACAGAAGGGTAAAAAAATTGCCAATAATGCCAGCTAGGAAAAAAAATCTACCTAATGTAAGTGTCACCTCACCTAACTCGTTTTCTAATAAGCGAATGCAGATATCTCTTCACAGCAAGTTTAGCCAAAAGATGGCTGTAGACACTGGTGAAAATTCCATCAGCATGCCTTGCATTTCTGAAATGGACAATAAATAAACTCTACAATACAGCCTGGGTTTATATAATTTTGATAACGTTCATTTTGTAAACATACTGCTTTCCTTAACTTAAGTATTGTACATCTTAAAGGAAATTATTTCCATAAAATAACTTCCAGATTTTCACAATATACTTTTTACTCCTTCCTGGAAAGTGAATGCATTCATCATGTCAGAAGGGCAATGCAATCAACATTTCTGCCGACATCCTTACTGCTACCAGTATTCAAGCAGCGGCTGTGGGATTTTCTTCTGTAATTGAGTCTTCCTTTCCTAATTCTCAGTTTGAAAATGTGAATGAGTTTTTGGCAGAAATCAAGTAGTCCATCATCTTTTGTATTTATGACAATAAAGAAACTCACCTATCAATAATTCTGGACAGATCAAAATAGAATTTCTCATTTTCAGGTAGTGTGTTCTGCAAAATATCTGATTCTGACTTTAATGACCCACGGACTTGGTCAGGTTCACTGGCTCCAGCAAATGGCATTCTGTTTCCCAATCTGTTGGAGAAAGAAACCATGTAAAGTACAGCTAGCTGAGGACATGCGACACTTAACTAGAGTTAACATTCTGGTTTGCATCAAAATGCACATCTACCGACTTTAATCGGCAAGGCATTTTAAAGAAATCTGGATAATTCAAAAATCACTTTCAGGTAGAATCCATGCTTAATTGTAGATTAATTGACGTAACAGATCCTTCTCTCAAATTCACATTTTCTAGATAAATGTTGTCACTGAATGCAATTTTTTCCAGTGCATAATGTATGACAATCACAGCACAAGTGACAACCATGAAGCTTTTCCTAACAACTGTATGTATAAATGATGGATGAAATTAACAGCCTCTACCCAAGCAAAGTCAAAACTGTTCCTGTGACGTACTTACCTCCCAGTTAAGATAGAAAATGTGCATTGAAATGCAGAATGAAACAGTTCTTAGGCCTTTTCCAAAGAAAGCAAATACACCAAGAACTTCAAACTAAATAAAAAGTGCAGTCATGTATCTCTATATGTTTTTATTCTGTCATGTTAGAAGCTAAAAAAATCTTCACATTTAATCTCTTAAAATGTACCATGGCAATTGCTCTGTATAAACTGATGTACAGTTACTTCACATATTCGTAAACTGCGGTTTCTTATGAAGTGTCATATTTTATCAAGGGCAGTCTGACTGCACAGCAGTAGTTTGGCATCATTCCTTCTGGCTTCTCTGATATTCTATGGCAGACAAGAGGCTCCCATCGTTGTAGGAAACCCCTGCGTGTGATGACATGCAAAAATCACATACTAAAACTAAGATCGACTTAATGCCCTTGTAATTTTACAGTCGCTATTAACATTATTTATATCTCCGATTCACGTAAGTCTTCTGTCAGGTAAAAAAAAGGTGCAAAGTTGCTGTGTAAAATAAATCGCCCCAATCACACCTTTTGGAAGTCAGTCACTGTGCTTTTTTGCCTGTTTTTCATTGGTCCTCCTACACTTTAAGTTCCTCATACCTAAATGCAAACCGTACCGTTCTGCCATCTGATTTAATTTAGCCGAACCACTAATAGCAACTTCAACCAGCCGAAGCATGCAGAGGTACCAAACCCGCCCTCCGCTCTGTCCCCACGGACCCGTTCTCATCCCAGGGCTCACCGTGACCCACATCCCGTCCCCCCCGGCACACACGGCCGTCACCGCCGCCCAGCCCGTGGGGCAGCGCTGCTGCAGCCGCCTCACATCCCGATGTGCGCGTGTCCCGGGGGCTGTTCCAGGCTGGGTCCGGCGGGCACCGGCCGGGACCGCCCGACCGCAGCCCCGCCGCGGGACCCGCGCACCCGCCCGACGCCGGGCAAACACCCGACGGGAAGCGCCGCGTTACGCGCTCCTCGGGAGGGCGCAGCGGAGGACCGGCGCTTCTCAGAGCCCCTTCGGGCACCGGCGGGGCAGGGCAGGCCCCTGCGGGCGGAGGGCGCGGAGCGGGGCGCGGAGCGGAGCGCGGCCTTACCGCGGGACGGGAGGGAAGGCGGCGCCCCGCGGGGGCAGCGCCCGCGCCCGCCAGCAGAGGGCGCTGAGGAGGGCGAGGGCGAGGAGGAGCGGGGAGGCGCCGCGGTGCTCCATGGCCGCCACCTGCGGAGGGAAGAGCGCAGCCGTCACCCTGCGACCCGGCCCGCCCGCACCCCCACCCGCACCCCCACCCGCACCCGCACCCGGCACGCCGGCCGGCACCGGGGCTCCGGGGCTCCGCCTCGGGCCGCCGAGCGACTGCCCCGGAGCCGCTCCCAACCCCGGTCCCTGTCCCGAAAGACCCCGCAGGGTCGCGACGGCGGGGGAGCTGCCGGCGGTCGGGGAGAGCTGGAGCCCCGAAGGCGACCCCCGGCCCGGTGCGAGGGGCAGCGGTACCCGGGGCGCAGCGACTTAAGCGGTAAGGGAGGGTCCCGCCCCGGCTGCCCTGGGCTTTCAGAACCTCTCCCCGCTCCCCGACGGCCGGGATGTCTTCCCCGCAGGTCCGGGAGGGGAGAAGAGGAACGAAGGTACGGGACGGGCACGTCCTTCCTCATCCGCTGGGAAGTTGCCGCTGTGGCGGGGAGAAAGTTACTCACGGAGCCGCGAGTCCGTCGGTGGGTCTGGCTGGGCGGGCGCGGAGCGGAGCGGTGCTGGGGGAGTGCGCCCTGCTCCGCTGCTCGGCTGCCGGGGCGGCGGCAGAGGGTGAGGAGGAGGATGAAGAGGAGGGCTCCGTCTCGCCGCACGCTCTGAGCTGCCCGCCGCGCCACCGCGTTTTATAGCGTTTACACGTTTCTGCTTCCGAAGAAGCAATCACGTTACTAAGGGAGAGACGTCACCCTTCCCAAGGGGACGGTCGCTTTGTTCAGGACAGTCAGAGACTTATATTTAACACATGAGCAGTCGCGTACCTCTTCCCCCTTCCCCTCACCCCCTCCCTCCCCCTCCGGCCATTATTTGATTTATGTTAATGACATAGTTTTGGAGGAGCGGAGCCCCGTCGGATGGGGTGATTCCGCCTCGCCAGGCGGGAGAGCAGGCAGCCGTCGGGGTCTGCGGGGGCACGCCACACCGCACATCCCTGCCCGCGCCCGGGATAGCCGGAGCGAAGGTGGCTGCGCTCTCCGGGGCCCTCCGCTCCCTCCCCCCACACTCCCCCAGCCCCCGTGCTTCCCTGAGGAGCCCCTTCCGCGCCGCGGGCTTGCTCCTTTCCCTGGCCATCCGGCAGTGTTCCCGTGCTAAGCTGGCCCCGCTCCGTCCCTGCCACATGCGAGCCCCTGACGGCGGTTCCCGCCCGAGGTGCGCTGGCAGTTGGTCTAAAAACCAAAATTTTCCTACGGGTTTTAGTTTGATTTTGGCAGGTGTCGGGGTGTTCTCTACTCTTCACTATTTTGTTTAAGCTGCGTGCGTGTCCGTGGCGCACGGATTAACCCCACATCCCCGCGCCGCTTGGTGCAGCCAAGCGCGGCGAGTGCTTGTGACGGACCCGCGGATCCCAGCGCCGGCACGGGCGCCCAGGGAGCGCCGCTGGAGCGTGTGTTAAACCCCCCGGAGCAGGAGGGGGATCAGCTCTTCCTTCTAAGGTGCCTTAAGCCCAAACCTCGGGAATGCCACAGAAAAGGAGAATCGGTTTCGAGCCTTTGGGTTTTCCCCTTCGAATTTTCCCTGCCTCTGGGAGATCTGTGCGCAGCAGAGAAAGAAACACAGGGAAGTGGGCGTGGGACCCGCGGGCGGGCAGGACAGCGCTGCTCCGGCAAGCACCTCTTCAGTGTCACACCGTGTCTTTTCGGTGCCTGCCCTGAAACATTTGCCAAACAATCGCGGAAGAATTTCAGCTGTAAAGGTCATTATCCCTTTTTTCTTTTTTTTTTTTTTTTTTTTTTTTTTCCCTTTTTCTTTTGTTTTTTTTCCCTTTATCCNTTTTCCCCTTTTCCTTGAGCTTTTGTGCCTCTAATCCTCCTACTCAGTCAGTAACGATTGTACCAAATCCATACAGACGATTTCACCATTTCTTCTTACTTCTAATAAGTTTTTCTGTTTCATGTTTCACTAAAGGTTAGGCAGGCTCAATGCCGAAGATTCTGCGATGCTTAATCACATTTTCTAATTCAGTTACATAAAGAATAAGTGAATTAGATTAAAAATGCCTGGAAATTTGTTTCTCGGATGACAGCTGTGACTAAAACCAGAGTTCCTGCAGTAGTCTAATTTCAGGAAATTTTCCCCTTGTTACTACATAACTAGGGGTCGAAGGAGCTATTCTGCTCCGGAATGGCGGGATGAGCATCAATGGCACCGTATTCCCCTCACCTCAGAAATATCCCGGCTCGGGCGCATAGGCGTTGTGCCGTATGCCCGACCTGGGGAAGTGCGGTGGACATCACTCAACTACTTGCAAGAGGAGAGAGGAAGGGAGGAAGGAGAAAGCCATCTCCTGGATGGCGCAGGGACGCGTGGCTGGGGCATTGCGAAGTCTGCGGTTGCCCAGTCTCCTGGTCCGGAGCGGCAAGCGACGAGGGGAGGCGGCGCTCAGGACCCCGCGGCCACGGCGGGTTCGAGGGGGCCGCGGCTGCCCGCGCTCCCGCTCCTCAGCCCCAGTTCCCAGCCCTCCTCAGCCCCAGTTCCCAGCCCCTGTCCTCAGCCCCAGTTCCCAGCCCTCCTCAGCCCCAGTTCCCAGCCCCTGTCCTCAGCCCCAGTTCCCAACCCTCCTCAGCTCCGGTTCCCAGCCCCGCTCCTCCTCTTCAGTCCCGCTCCCGCCGGAGGCGCCGCTGCAGGAAAATCCAAAGGCTGCTGGCAGCGGGAAGCGGAGAAGAAAGAAGTTTCCTTCGAGCGCTCGCAAGCCTGAGTTAGCGCAGCCTGTAGAGGGGGTCTCGCAGGAGTCCTGCGGACTGAGGTCCCTGGGAGGGAGTGGGGGAGCAGCCAATTCAGTCTAAGGGATATGTGAAAAACAAGTCTGCTGTCAGTTGCTGTGTATGTGCAGTATGGGTGGCTGCATGCTCTGAGATGTATATGGACTAAAAATTGGAGAATCACTGACAAATCAGGGCTTTCTTACCGTGCTGTACCATTTGGGGCTGTGATGTACCGCCCTGCACCCTTGCATACTGTACCTGCTGAATCTGGTTTGCTGTAACTTTGTTCCCCTTCTTTGCCGGTAGTACACTAGCTTGGACAGCGTGCTGTCAGGCTGTCTAAAATGGCCTCAGGACCTCTCTAGGGATGACAGTATTGATAAAGAAACCTCTCTAGGGCTCCCTTAACGACCTGAGAAATCTGTAGTGCATCTAATCTTACAATACCATCTATTTTCCATATTCTATAGACAAGAAACTGAGTCATAGGGAGATCAAGTGGTTCCTCTTGTTTAATCAGGAAGTCTCCAGTGGAGATTTGAATTGACCCCAAATACCCCAAGCACTCTCGAGTTTCACTAACAATTGCCTGCATTTCCCTTCAGCACCCTGTTTTGAGCCACCATCTTCCCCTCTTGAAGACAAAATGAAGAGATGCCACCTCCTCCTTTCTCCTTAGTCCTTCCTCACATTTCTGGAGAGGATTTTCATTGAAGGAGGTTGGTTTGCAATGACTGACAAGAGTTTGGGATGGCAATCCAAGTCCTTTCTTTTCCAATTTTTTCCCCCTGAAGCTGAAGAATACATTTCCACATTTCTACTATTTCCACATTTGAATAAATTTTGATGAGTAAGTCATTAAAAGAAAAATAATTTTTTATAAAATAGAGACAGGTGGAGAAATGACCCTTTTTCACTGATGTCCTAAGTGAATCGCCTAAGATCTAGGCAGATGAGCCCTTTTTGGATGGTAGCTCCCACTGTTTTGTACTGGCAAAAACTGTGCCCTTTCAGGAAAGTGTCATTTGGGAGAAAATAGTGCTTGGGAGCTTCTCCAGGATAATAATTAAACACAGGTAACTCCTGGGAAATTAAGTATTTTTCAGTGGTTTTTCAGGAATCCTGATGCATAGCACCCTCACTGAACCTTTTATCTTTATTTTATGTGTTATCAAATGTTTTATCTTTACTGAACCTTTTATCTTTATTTTATGTGTTATCAAAAATCTTTTGGTTACTCTTCATTTTTGCTTCAATTTCCTCTTTAATATTCACTTAATAAAACAAAAAAAAATAAAAAAAAGTTACAGTTATAAAACTGCAATATTTAGGAGTGATGGAAAATCAATTAGACAAGATGGACCAAAGAGCAGAAGTTTTCTGAAAGTTTGTCTTACCATTTGTATACAAACTTGTGCAATGTATATAAATTAAGTATTACCTAAAATAGCTAAATCGTCTGGAGTAAGAAATTTGGGAGGTCTAAGGTTTGTTAGTTAGATTTGCTTACTATTTTTAGCATGTAAAACTGTTCTGAAATTGATGTGCTAAAAATCTCTTAAAGCCAAATCCTTAGATGAGAGAAATCTGCTTAGTTCCATGAAGGACCTGCTTAGCATTTACCAAATTTATCATGTAATTGTATTTTTAAAAGAGAATTACATCAGAAATAGAATTAACATTTTGTTTGGCAAAAAAAAGAAAGATAAAAATACTAAGAGACTTGTTTTAGGACTTTAATATTCTATCAGAAAAGGAAACTTCTACTGACTCATGAGCTGTCTCCTTACGAATCATCGGGTTAGCAGAATGTCCCCTGTGCATTACAGCTCATGTTGCTGTGGATGAGTTCAGAAACTCTGCCTTTGATCCCATAGCCATAGCACATTGATCCATGAGTTTTTAGAGCTTATAGAGCAGATTGATGGTGCACTACTATCCAGCAGCTAACAGAACAGCTTTTTCAACTTTCACAAAAGAGATAACAGATGAAAATTCAAGCAACTGTATATGAAGAATAAAAAATGCAACTAAAAATTGATAAACTAACCTGCCCTTCTCTAATCCTATAATGGCATGATTAGCATATTCTCCAAAGTTTGCTTTCAGCATCATGTTGCACTGCTGGATCCCACTCGACCATAAATATTCATATTCCTCAATATCACCTGGTTTGAAAAAGTGGATAAAATGCTGAAATGAAAATGCTGAAACTTTTTCCAGCTTCACTTTCTTTGCATCTGTCTCTGCATGCTTTTTTGGAAGAAATAAGAAGAAAACCACCAGTTTGTTCTTTTAGGTAAGTTTTATTACAGAAGTACAATCCACATTCTATCATACCTTTAGCCTGAGTGAGTTCTGCAGACTCAGAAATGTGATGGCAAGCAGAATAAAACACAGACATATTTTAAAATTAAAAACTCATGAGTTGCCTTCTGCAACAGAAACATTCAGGAGAATAGTGCTTGTATTCTCAGATTGCAGGCTGTGGGAGGGTCACCCAGGTGGAACAGGGAGCCTTCATTTCTTCTCTCACCCTTTTTGAGTCCTGTTTTCATGTCAAAAGTGTGGGTCCTCAGAGCAGCGTTATCAACTGAAGCAAACGCCTGCAACATGTAAATTGTATTAACAAATATGATACTGTTTACACCACTTGAAAAAGTTCCTCCTGTTCCAGGTGGTACCTTTGCATTATTAATCTGTGTGGGTTAAAAATTTTCAAAACCAGTTTTCAAAACCACTGGAACATTTGGATTAGGCCCATGACTCCCAAGCAGACTTTCACTGCTTGCATTCGTATGTCTGGGTATGTCACCAGCATCCATGTCACAGAATTGCTTGATTAAACTTCTGAGTAGATGCAATGATGAGCTAAAGGAATGCAAGAGAGCTGCTGACTCCTGTGATACTTCCAAGGGTCTTTCCCCCTTTCTTGGGATGTTATCTGGGAAAACTAATGCTTCTAGTAGAGTTCTGTGATTTCATACCCAAAATGCAATCTCAGCTTCTCTCAAAGACTCCAAAGCAGTTGGGGATAGATATTTTGTTCTCCATATGCTTATGTTGTCTGGTATGTGTGTGGACTACTGCTTCATATCCATCTGGTTCGTGATATGCAGCTGTCCTAGAAGTGTCAGTCCAAATTCCTTCTCATACTTTAGCGCGGATGTGATGTTTGTGCCCTCCTCCTCTCACTATCAGACACATGTATTCTACACTCATACCTCAAGAGGATCTGTGACTACACAAGCTTTTACAGGAGCTTTAATATATCTGGGTTTTGTTCAAAGCAATTTCCTTCTAATGTTTCACCTGACTTGTTTAAAGGATTCCACTTACCTTAAATCCCAAAAAAACCCATGGTAATCCAAAGTTTGTCAGGAGGCAAAGTAATTTCTGATTTGGTTGTGTTGTATTCTTTATTTTGAACAAGCTCTCAGAAATATCTCCTATTTCTACCAGCACAGTTATAATCTTCAAACTTCAGCAAAAGATCAGATGATTTTTTTATCACCAGATATCTTTCCCTCTCCTGCAGCTCATCCAACCCAATCCTCTTCTCTGCAAATCTAAAATAGCCTCTGTATATGACAAGAATGTGTATTTTAGATGTCATAACATTCAGTCTGAATTTCCCATTCATTTTCACCCAGCTCGTTTCTTCATGGTTTTGGAAATACAAAACTGGATTTTCTATGGTGAACCTTTGAAAAATCACTTTATTTTTTATGATGTTCTTACATGTGTAAATATCTGTAAGCTAATACCTAATTGTCTAAACAGATACTAAGAACAATCTTTCAAACCCATGTCCCTATGTTTTCCCCATGCTCTGAGGCCCGTCACCTGTCCCATAAGATGGGACCTTATTGAAGTCCTTTTGTCTCTACCTGCACAAAAGGAATGCAGAATAGAAATAACCTTCAAAATCCATTTGGGTTATCTGTTAAAAGTAAAACCCATGAACAGTGCCACAGTGGAGTTCAAAATTTAGAAGTTTGAGACCAAACCTGCTAGGGTGCCTTATCTCAGTGTGATTCACTATTGACACTCTCCTTATGTAGTCTGCAACTTTATTGGGATCTTGGGGAATCCAAGTTTCCTTGGGAAACTAACAATGCTGATGACTAGGAGTGCATCTGCAAATACAGGCAAGCTGTTAGAAGTCTCTTTGCCTCCTTACCTAATTCCTATACTGCAAAAGAACCCATGAGGTATTAGAGAATTTAGTCCATTTACACATTTTTAACCATATGATAGGAATCTTGCATGGGTCATAATTGTAATATCTGTGCTGAAAACACTGGTCTACTTTTCCAATTTTGCATAGATCCTTTTTCCTGTGTACAATACAAGATCCTGGTTCTAGGCCGTGTGTCCAAATTCTTTTTGTCTTCCCCAGTGAAAACTGCCACTATTTCACTGTCTGGAAGCTTGTGAGAGCAGACATACCAGCTCAGGATATAAAAAAACGACGTCAGTCGGGCTGGAAGGCTCATCTTAAGATGCTAATTATGCCAGGATAACTTTATCCCTTGAACTGACCTAATCATCACAAGTTCTTTATTTACCAAGCTGAAAAAAGAAACTATCTAAAAGCTAGAGCAGAAACAAGCTAAAAATGCTTCAGTCTCAAGCAATTACCACTATTGTCTTCATGGAAAAAGAGCTGAGAGAGGTTTTCTAAAACTGTCCATCTGTATAAAGGGCATAGTGTAACGTGCTGTCTCTTAGCACTACTCTAAGCCTAATGTACATTATTATGGCTGTGGAAATCTATATTCACATTTAGTTGCCACACAGAAGCCATATAGAAGAAAGTATCAACCTGTTAGTTTATCATCCTTAATAAATGATATAATTTGAACTTGACTGGTTTTGAAAGAATTTCTATAGTCTTCGTGGACAAGAGAGATACAGTCCCAACTTAGTTAATCATTTACTTCAACTCTGCAGGTCACCCGAACAAACGATAAATGCTGCATCTTGTTTAATTGGCTTCTTGGCCAATACATCAATGGCTAATTACCCTTTCCATCTTACATGAAGCATTAAGAGTGTTCCAGTAAACATAGCACCACAGTCAATATATTCCCCTTTATTAAGTACATGTGAATAGATCCAATACTAATAAGTTTCTAAGAGATTTTGGGAAATTATGATCATCACAAAGATAAAAGATATTAATAGGCATGGCAACACCTTTGATAGTCATCCTGTGTGCTGTCATTGTGTATGTGTATAATTACATTCTACAGTTTGTTTGCATTTTAAAATGTGACAAATTAATTAAAGTGACTTCTGCAGAAATAAGTGAAACATTCAGCACCAGAATCAGCACTATTGAATATCAATATTAAAATGTTGCTAATTGTTGAACTTAAACCATGGACCTTAGCCCCTTGAAATTTGCTAAACTTTCTCCTCAGATTGTACTAAAGCATGAATTCATAAATTTTTAATGTAGATTTGAATCTTGCTCCTGGTGACTTCCTGTCAATCATGTGGTTGCATGATAGCTGCACAGTAAAAATAACTATGTAACTATTTTCCAGCATGTAACTACAGGATTTGCAAATATTATTTCATGTAGTAGATCATTATTCTGTACACTTCCAGCAGTCAAAATCACAGGTAATTTTTTTGTCTCGTCTATTATCTAGTTTAATAGAAAAAATTTCCATAGATGTGAAATCACACCATGTCACAATAGAAAATTACATCACACGCACAACACTAGGCGTGAAAAACAAAGAAAAGGTCATCTGTTGCAGGTATTCTTCCTGGTTTATTTTCAGAGATGCTCTCAGGTTGATTCTAGTAGCTTCAGTTTGGAAAGAGGAGGGAGGATCTTTCAGAATGGTTAGAAGATTATCCAGGCAGGGCTTCTTTGTCTACTGACATTACTCGATAACTGTTGTAATTTTGAACACTGGGTTCAAAGAGCTTTGGAGTGAAACAATAGCAGAACAATTGGCTTAAGGAGGTTTACCCTTTTCTTAGATCTTGAAACAAATATGTTGAATAGTATAGCTTGCTTTTTAAGACAAAATGTAGTTTAAACTGAAGCTGAATCCACAGTCCTGTCTTAGCCTCTATTCCCTTATGCACATTGCTCCATTCAGAATTTTATGGCTCAGAGAGCTCATCCTCAGCACAAATTGTGGTTTAGGTGTCTGTGACTGCACAAGGTCAAGGATCAGCTTCTCCCAAGCAGAAACAAGGACTGCATCTCCCAACTTGACTACCAGCAGCTGGCTAGGAAAAACTTAATGATTGTCAGCTTGGAAGCTGAAGGGCATAGTAGTGCAGTGTAGTCATATTTTAGCTACCTACTATGTACACTGCCCAGTAAATAACTGTGCTTACTTGCATGCAAAAGTTGCATACAATTCATGCAGAATTTGTGCACACAGTAAAAGATAGCCAAATAGAATTGTCATAATAGATAAAAGGTTGCATGGTCACTCAGAAATGCACGTCATGTACAAATTTAAGAGCATGCAAATAAGCCAGAAACTNTAATGTTTGCCTCAACAGTCAGAGGAGAGACTGGCTGTCTGATGCTAGAACTGTCTTTGCTCTTCTTTGCTTTCTAAACTCACCTCTAAAATGCCCCTCCAGAAGTGATCTTTATCAGAGTAAGACTCTAGAAAAACTTCTCTTTAGTCTTTCTTGCTGTCATCCAATTTCATAGGCACATCATCCAGAGAGATGAGATAATGCAAAAACCTCTGTCAAACAACAGAACCGACAAGACGCAAACAAAGCTGTATTTCAGAGGTTCCTAACCCAGCTCTCACATCAAATAATAGAAAGGAATGGCCAAGCATTGATTCAACAAGTCCTTAATTGTCAGCCTGTCATGTGTCTGCATAAGGATATAAGGACCACCCTTATATCCCTACAGAACTTTTTACGTGCTCAGAGGGAGACTGGGCAGGCAAGATGAGCAGGGTAGTCATGTGTTTTCACAGGGAAGAAACTTTCAAGAAACAAAAATCATTTGACAGATAAAAACCCTGTTCCTGAATTAGCATCCAACTAGTTCTTAAACTAGAATGATGTGCTTTTAATCAGAAATTATATTCTGATTCAACAGAGTTATTAAATATATGAGTAATCTCACTGCAGCCAACAATAGAGCAATATCGATTAAACTACCAGAGTCAGCCAGAGCATTTGGAAGGTTAAGAGTAGATTGTGAACAAATTTTTTCTGGATTTGTCTTGTGCATGCAGCAAGGCCCTCAGTTGTGTGTCTATCACATCATATTTGCAAACCTACCCCTTAAGTACAGGAATATATAATACAGTATATTTCTTATTTTCTTTTGATTCTCTATTGTGGTTTAACCCAGCCAGCAACCAAGGTCCACTCAGCCCCTCACTCACTCCTGCAGCAGCAGGATCAGGGAGAAAATCTGGAGGGTAAAAGGTAGAAAACTCATGGGTTGCGATTAAAAACAGTTTAATAGGGAAAGCAGAAACTGCGCATACAAGCAAAGCACAGCAGGAAATTAATCTGCTGCTTCCCATGGGCAGGCAGGTGTCCAGGAGAGTAGGGCCCCATCCCAGATAAATGTTACTTGGGAAGACAGACCATCACTCCAAACATTCTCCTTTCCTCCTTTCCCCCCGCCCTTTATACATTCTGAGTATGGTGTAATGTGATCTGGAATACCCCTTTGGTCAGTTTGGGTCACCTATCCGTGCTGTGTCTCCTCCCAACCTCCTGTGCACCTCCAGCTTCCCTTGCCATGTGGCAGTAGGAAAAGCAGAAAAGGCCTTGGCTCTGTGTAAGCCCTGCTCAGCAGTAACAAAACAGCTCTGTTTTATCAACCCTGTTCTCAGCACAAATCTAAAAATATCCCCATGCTCCCCTACTAGTACTGTGAAGACAGTTAACCAACCCCAGCCAAAACCAGCACAACTGTTTTGTTGTATTGTTAAATAAACAGTTAGCCTTGAAACTGTTTCATTGCTAGTGACTCAGATTTTGAGTACAAGCACAACAAGACCGTCTGAAACATTCTTTGTTTATTTTTAAATCTTTGTAATGCCCAGCACTGGAAGCAGCTTTTAAATCACCTAGCCATTTGTTGTCTTACAGGTGCTTTGAATGAAACAGGAACATCTATTCATACCTCTGTGAACTGAGAAAATGCACTCAAAGGTATGAGATGACATCTAGCCTTCAGTACCTTTAAAACTTCTCTGAGAAGGCACACAGATGCACGTGCTTTGTTATGGATCAGGGAATGATCAGGAAAGACCATTTCAGACATCTTTCGGGAACACTGTCAGGACATCAAACACACTCACACTTCCCTTATTTTGCGAAGTCATGGTAAATATGCCATTCTCCAGTGAATTTGGATTAGTTGAATCCTGTCGATCTACACTGAGCTTTCACAGTGTTCTTTTTTCTCTCCTATAAACTTGGTTTTATTGGGAATATCTCTGCCCTCGAGCAGGTTCCATGTATTGCTAAAGAGATAAAAATTTGAAAATGCTGAACTTTGGTGTCTCAGAGACAGTTTAATTTTTTTAATACATTTCAAACATGATTACGTGATGTGGAAACAAATTTAATGTTCAGTTTCCTTGTCAGAAGTCAATGCCTAGAAACATTTAGAAGCTTTG
>VYZR01070937.1:5751-16811 GCA_013400675.1 Oxylabes madagascariensis | reverse complement strand
ATGAATTAGTGCATTGTGGAGTTATGAGAATTTTGCAAGGCAAATCAAAATTTTTCTAAATGTTGTCTGCCACTTAGTACTGACCAAAAGGTGTTTGTATCTTTCCATGACATTTGCCCAAGGGATTAGGGAAGAAAAAAAAAGAAAAAAAAGATCAGTGCTTTGATGCTGGCAAACTAGTGCTAGAGAGCTTATCACACACAAACCAATCAATTCCTCAAAGTGATTTTCTGTATAAGAAAGTCTGGCAGAACAACAAAAGAATGGGGTAGAGTGAAGATTTGCGTATTTTTATCATCATACTTACCCACAGATAGAGCTTACTGTGGAACTAAATGGAGAAGCACTAAAGGAGAAAAGAAAATCTACAATCTGTCTAAAAAAAGTTTAAAGGGAATTCTTTCCTTCAATTAAAAAAACCCCCAAACTTTAAATGGTTACCAGGATATACAGTACAGGAACAGAGCATGGACAAATAATGGGACTCCTGCTTGCCTCTCCATGTGCTCAAGCCCTAGACTGATCAGGGGATTCATCCCATTTCAATGTGCAATTAATCATCAGCAACTTCTCCATACATGTCAAAGAAATGCATATCACTGCCAGCTGTGATTTGTGCTCATCTTAGGTTGGAACAAGAAAGCAGCAGCNAACCAGACTCCACCTAAGTTGTTTCCTTTACCTGCAAACTGTTTGAGGGCAAAAGCACGGAATAATGCACAGACCCCACCTGGCAGAGTGAGGCCAGAGATCCTGAGTGGAATCATTGGTGTTGCTGCTGCTACAGTGCAAGGCAGTTTGTTGCTTTGTGTGCTTCAAAAAGAGCTGCTGCCAGCAGTAGTTCACCTATTGAGTGCTGCAGTAGTTTTCTCAGAACTCTCTAGTCCAGCTGGTTGAAAAATACTGAGTCAATTGTAGCCAATATTAATATTAGATTGAATAGGAGATTAGGATCTTGTCATCCTCTTTGGCATTCAGAAAGATAAATATCCAAACACTGTCATACAGGAACTCTAAATACTCAATACTTTTATTAACTCACTTTTATGAAGATACAGGTATTTTCCTTGAGTTTTAAGACTTTTTAAGTTTAGTTTCTAAAATACTGTTCTCAGTATTTTGAAGTTATATCAACGCCTTTTTTATTAGTCTGCTCTGGACTTGGCAGAGGTAAATTTCCAATTAGTATTTTCTTTCTTTTTTTTTTGTTCCAGAAGCTGTACTGCATCATAGACATCACCTAATTTTATCAAATGTTTATAGGTCAGGGATCTGGCATGTGTCATTTCACCTCTGAGAGGATATTTCCTAGTGAGCATAGTTTCCAGTTTATATTTAAGAATGGATGTTGAGATGATTGAAAAGCATTATGATAAATTACAAGTGAACTTTAAAAATGTGATTTGGCAAAAATACTGCATGTTCAGTGTGTTACAGTATGGTAATCAGTAGCTGTCTGAAGAGGTGATCAGCAGCTCTTCAGTGGGGAAAGGTCAAGGAATATAGCCTGAGCTACTTTTGTAAATAAGATGGAACATAAATATTCTCTGACAAAGAACTGTCAAATTTTGCCTTCTATATAAACCCATAAATGGAATGACTCTTTTTGTGGACATGGACAATAACAAGATAGCATTTCTCTTCATGAAGAGGAGAAGTAGTTCTGCTTACTCAGAACAAGGTGTCAGGATATCTGGATGTTGATCACAGTTCTGCCTATCAGTCACTATGTGATTCTGGGAGCACCATTTTAGTTATATTACGTGCAAAATAATTGTCAAGTTCAATTCATGCTTGTGAACGCTCTGAAATCTTGAAATCTTCAGTAACACACTTAATTCAGCTGTTCTTTCTAGCATTTTAAATTGAAATAAAAGATGATTTCATCAAGCAAATATAATCTTTTTGCATATCGATCACACAATGGTTCCTGAATCCCAATGTTAATTTGGAGGTTGGTCCTGTGCAGTGTGCTTTGGTCCTAATGCAATAAAATGTGCATGAGTCCATTTAAGCATGAACCTTACAGTGATTGCCCTTTTGCTTAAAGCAAGCATTTGCTCAAACACAATGTGAATTGAAGCCGAAGTACTTATAAACCAGTGGATTTAATATCTGTAAGCACTGTTATTTGTGAGAGACCTTCTCACTTTTAATCCTTTGAAGCTGTTCTCATAGGGCAAATTATGATCCTGACTTCAAATAACATCTTCAGTTTTGGGGTATTTCCCCACCGAAGGAAAGGAAGGTGGGAGTCCTCATTCACATTTCTAATTGTATCAGTTGCATAATTAAATATAATACTCTTCCCTTTAAAGGATCTTACATGCAAGCAACCATATCCATCAGTAAGAAAAAACATGAGCTTGAGATTATAGCATTTAACTTTATTCCACATTCTGAAGCTTCTTGAATGCTTTTACACCATTTATTTCAGAAGTGAAAACAAGTTTTAGGCATCTGACAGTCATATTGGCCATACACCAAACGTGGGGTTTTAGTCTCCCTAATCCAGGGCACATAAATGTTTTGCTATTCTGTGCAGATTTCAGGAGGAAAAAAAAAATACAGTACATTTAAGCTTCCCTCTTTACATTGTTTGCTAAATACAGTGTAATACAAGTAATAATTTTGTAATAAGTGCGCTGTGGAAAGTTCTACTGTAATGTAATGTGCACTTACAATCCAGAAGTAAAAAGTTACTCATCTAAAATGGTTTCACTCTCAAGGAACAAGCAGTTTTGGCCAGCTGGGTGCACAGCTGGTAGGATTAGTTTTCTCCTCCACAGTCCCTCAAACCCACTAAACAAGGGGAGCAGGCTTGAATTCTACTTTTTGTAGACAGGTTAGAATAGGCTGCATCACCTATTCAAAAGGAAAGACACATTGAACATATTTTTGCATGCAATGAAATTCATCAGACTCAGAAAAACGAAAAAAAAAAAAAAAGAATGAATGAAAACGCACAACTTTCTTTCTTTCTTTCTTCAGAGACTGTATTTTAAGTCTGTAGCCTGTGATCAGCCAAATGCAGTGTTACAGTCGTATCAGCAAGTTCTGGGTGTGCTAGAACCCATAGTGTCTGCAGTGAAATGCTCTGTAAACTCTGTAAATGATTGTTCTTCTAACAATGACATACATTTTTCCAGATGTGTTGCACGCTAAAAATAAAACAATTAAATCCAGTCAGTAAATATATGGAAAATAATTTGCCTTTACAATAAAGAATACTTGTTGTTTACAGTAAGTATTGCTTGTAAGCTCAATGTTTGTGGCATTATTTCCAAAAGGTGGATATTGGGCTGGACTACTGCAGATCAGAGATCAATGCCAGTGCTTCCTGAGGGATGTTACCTCAGCAAAGGGATGCGTGCTGCCAGTCTCCAAAAGCCTGGAAAACCTGGGAGATGTTAAGCATTTTGCCCATTCACAGAAGCTGCCGAAGATTTGTCCCTCCCAGAAGAGAGAGAAGAACTTGTTCTCCCTACAGAAGCCCCATCAGAATCAGGAGTTCTGAGGCTGGTATTGCCCAAACCTTTTAGAAACAGTAGGCATATTTGCAAGTGTGGAGTGTGGACAGCTCCTCCACCTGTGGAAATTCTTTACTCTTAATTTGAACATGAAATATTTAACAGGTAACTTAACAGGAAGTTAATTTGGGTCCCATTTGTCTCTGTTATTTCCAAATCCTGAAAGTTTTGTCACAGTGCAATTAGTCTCTACTAAGCCAGGGGTTAGCTTGGCATGATACACATATAAAAGTCAAGAATATATGTAAGCCTCAACTAGATACTTTATCTTCATATGCCAATTCATTATACAATCCCTGTATTCAGCCGCAGATGTCTGAGTCTGAAATCTTGTTTTAGTGAAAGTCAAGATTTCAGTGAATAAAAGAAAGAATTAAACGTCGGTACAATTTGAGAAAAACAATTTGAAATAAGGAAATGACTAATCCCATAGGAAATCAGGAAACTTAATTAAAAATAGTTGTCATTCATACTGCTTATCTGGATAACCAGAACGAGAAAAATGAAACATGAGGAGTTCTGCCCATACAGCCTCACTGGGTATTAAAATGTGACTACCTATTCTGCTGGCTACAGACAGAAAATTCTTTATAATTGTTATCATGCATTCAGTATGTTGTTCAAGGTTTCTTTCTGCATGAAGCTTCACATACTTCAGGTTTTTTTCCCATACTGTGGGGAATTTAAAACAAGCATCCCTAATACGGAGTTGTTTCAGATCAGATCATTGCAATCAACAGAACAGGATGTCTATAGCAGCCAGGACTGCATCCTCTATGAGGTCTGCATTTAAAGTTCTTCAGACTGAAGCTTTTCTGGGGTTATAGCAAGAAGGAGGGTAATGGGAGGTGCTCTCTGAAAATGTAACAAAAACATGTAAAATCAAAACTTCTTAAAAAAAAAAAAAGGAATAGTGAAATTTGCATTGATGTGCTGTGTATATCAGTAATCTCTAGTATTATCTGTTTCTTCAAGAAATGATTTAGTTTCTATGTGGCAGCATTTTTCCCTCTAAAATAAAGAGACAATGGCTGCAATTAAAGATACAACACTGTAAATATGCAAGCATTCAGCAGAGCAGTAAATAAAAGCCAACAGTGCAAAGACAAATGATCTCTCAGACAGTGGGATGTTGGGCTCCATGAAATCACTGCTACATGCCTCTTGGCAAAGTATGTCCCCTCTGCAACTGCAGCTGGAGACTTCTCAGAGATCTTCATCATGCACAGAATATTGTTGAGATAGTTGAGGTTCCTCCTAAGATGCACACGTGCGTTTGCAGCGAGGACGAAGCTCAGGATTCTGGGAAAGCTTTTATGATGGTTTCATAGGCGGGAGGTGGGGTTTGCGTGGAGTGGCAGATGCGGAGGTTGTTGTTAGACCAGTGGAATTCAGGTCTACTCAAGCTGTTGGTGGTGCTTCCCACAAGGGTTGTGGTGGTATTTGTGGGAGTGAGGGTGATCAGCTGACTGTTCGTCTCCACGGGCAGGGGAGGACACTGCAGAAAAGGGTGGAAGGTGGATGCACGAAAGCTTGACTTCCTGGGGAAAGAGTTGGCCTGCTCCAAGGAGGCTTGCCGCTGGAAGGTGAGGCTGGCCAGGCTGAGGTTGCTCCGACGTTCGCAGCTGCTGTTGCGGTAAAATCCAGTCCTTCCGGCAGTGTGGCCATGGGAGGAAGGTCTGGACCGACGGCTGAAGGATGAGGGGCTCCCCTGGGAAATGTGGGCACTAGCTCTGCGACGGGACAAGCAGGTGAAAAATGCCCAGATGATCCCTCCAATCACCAGTCCAATCACCATGGACACTGTGAAGGCTATTGTTATCTGCTCTGAAATACAGCAAAAAAAATGAATGTCAAAGTTAATGAAGTAACTCTGAAGGATATTCCTGCAAGAAAATTAATTTAAAATGCCGGCCTCTTTAAGAGATGAACTGGCCCTTAGGTCTTTGTAACACATGAACATCACAACAAAAACACAACAGTTGAGAGTGTACTTGCTATACAGCATTTTGGTGTTTTGTGGGGCTTTGTTTGTGTGGGTTTTTGTTTATGGTTGGGTTGCTTTTTGGGGGCTTTTTTGTTTTGGGGTTTTTTTTTTGCTTCCTTGTTTTATTTGCATAATTCAACAACATCCAGAAAATAACTTACATTTAATATCAGTTTCCGTACCAAGGCAAGGGAAGTCTTTAGCCTTTCCCAGAATCAGCCGCCCATCAGCTCCCAGTGTTATAAAACTGCCAAGTGTTTCCTTCTCTGGGCAATAGGAGGTGTGGATTTATGCAGACTTATCCTTCTGGTTATAGACCTTTACGTTCTGTGTGTACGTGTTTGCAAACTCACCTACTAAAACAGTGATGTACCTTCTGCCATGTTCTTAGTGGAGTAAGCCCTGTATTTATTACAACATGAGAACACTTCCCAGCCTTTTACTGCTGAGTAACAGATAGTTTAAATCCTCACAGTAATTAATGTAAATGACTACCTCCTAAATTATTATGGTCAGAGATAACCATTCGTAATACTATGTCTCATGGATATTTCCTGTCTCCAATGCCCAATTTAAAGATGGATTAATCTGCCATTAAGAAAAGTAAATTTCTAGCTCTTTTAGAAATGTTTTCAAGGACTACGAGATATGAAAAAAAAACAAACAGAAAAAGAAAACCCGTGGCTAGGATTGTTTACTCTCCCACCTGGTTTCACAGGATGGAGAGATGTGATTTTTCCTTGTATACTCCTAAGAAGAGTACAGTTACATCAGAAAATTTCTCTCAGTTTGCAACTGAGCATCAGCATTATTGCTGTTGTAAAAAGTTCAGAGATATATTTGTAATCCTGGATAAGGATTACTCCTGAAATGAGTGCAAAACCTTTATAGATCCTCTCAAAATTTAAGAAGAGCTTGGATCTAAAACAAGGAACACTATGTTGACAACTGATGGAGCAAAGAGGGAATAAGCAAAAAATATCCATGGGACACATTGAAACATGTTTGTTCTGTCTGTACTGTTCCATCATATTTGTGAAATATTTTTGTGAAAAAAGGAAGGTGTATTCATTAGACAGAGAAAGGTGAGTAACTCCTAGAACATATTGAAGAGTAGGCCCAATAACACTGTGCCAGACAGAAGGTATTAACTCCAGGACTGGGATGCAGACATTAGAGGCCAGAAAAGGCAAGCTGTGAATAGGCTCAGAATTTTCTAGCAGCCGCTAAAGAGTTTCCCCTGAATTTATGGTGCTGTCCAAAAAGTCATTCCCAAATCCCAGAATAATGTCAATGAATCTGAGTTGTGGGACTTGGCCAAAGCAGGTGCTGAAGATGCAAGGAGAGTGAGCAGCCAGAGTGATGGCTGTGGAGAGCAGCCAGCACACCCTGAAGAGGGAGAAGAGGTGCCAGGCAGCGCCAACAGGACTGAGTTGCAGACAGAGGCACCCCAGTACTGGCACCTTGGAAAGGATTCTTTTGTTTTAACTCAGCCTTAAATTTAGGACAGGTCGCTTCAGAAAAGGGGAAAGAAACATTAGCTTTACTTCCAGTAGAAGAAATGTAAATGTTTATTGGTTAATTGCACTTTAAGAAGTAGTCATTATTATCTTCTTTATCTACCTTCTTACTTTTCTCCCTTCAGGGAAAAATTGCTAGTGATGTGATTCATACTTGGAAGGCTCACAGTCCTACTGTTCCTGGCCTGTAACCTCTGCTTTCAGGTAGGCTTATAACATTATCCTTTTCAAATAAAGACTGGCAAGGATAATGCATTGGATATTGTTGCAGGGGACTGCTGCCTCTCATGAACACTTTGGTGTCCTTTCATTCCAAGATGGATCAGACTTGACCCTAAAAGGCAAATTTTCTTTAAGCTCTCATTTCTACAACTCAAAAACTTTTGACTGGGCACACTAAAGACAAAGGGTGACTGCCCAGTCTGCTTTCTGCAAGAACCCACAGGTTCTTGCAGCATCCTGCACTGCAACTCTTGGCTTCAGATCAGATCACTTATAAGCAGCCTTCTTCTCACAAGCCCAGTGTGATTCTGCCCTTTACATTTATAAATGTAATCTTTAGAGACACAGCAGGACTTACTGTGCCCCTTTTGGTCAGGAATAGCTTATTATGCCATTTTAATAGATCTAATACATTCTGTTACTGCAAGTTCCTACTCATCCTCCCAAAGGTGGGAAGGGAGAGCCAGGACTTGGTGACCTCCAGTTGAATAAATCCCAGGGGAGTCCTGAAGACAGCACTTCTCATGCACTACTGCTGTCCCTGCGTGGCTATGGGAAAGTGAAGCAAGAACTAATCCTTTCTTGTGCTCGTTTCTTCTGCACTTCAGCTCAAATGCTAGTTGAGTTATATTTGAGGCTGCCAAGGAATCCCCCAGGCACAGGGATCTGTGCTGCTACCAGATATCCCTGCAACTCTTTGGGCTCTCAGCTGGCAAAGGGGATCACCACAGGGCTCAGCAGCCTCGAGCATAAGCAGAAGCACAGCAATCAGCTCAAGTGTACCTGGCTCTGGGGTTTCCATGCCTCATGGTGAGGATTTGTCCCTGCATCCCTTGAGCCATAATTTTCACCACCTGCACAATCTAACCAGCGTTTCCCACTGTTAAAAGCAGATAAGGGAATTGACAAAAGTATTGAGTGCAACTCTTCAGTCCTTTCCACGTGCTGTTCCCCTGTGCTGGACATACAGCACAGACAATTATCCGTTTGGATAATGGCGTCATTTTCTTTAACTTGTTTAGTTCTTTTATTTTTCTATCTCCACATAAGATGGAAAAATCAAGGGCCAAATTATTCCCTGATGAAGCTCAGCTGGATTTACACTGACTATTTTAGTTGCTAGGACTCCATATGCTCTCTTTTCCATTTGGACCTACATTTAACCCTCTTGGTTCTTATTACAGAAATATCACTAGATCCATTGGTTACAGACATTTCATATTTTCTCTTCCCAAAATCTCACTGACTTCAGTTGGAACTGTGGGTCACACTAATGGGTCAAACTTGTTCTTGGCTTATTCCCTGCAGAGGATGAATTTCACAGAAATGTAATTCAGTTCTAAAACCTTATATTGTAGAATTGTAAATCTATGCCCATTGATTTCCTCTTTAGAATGTCCAGCAATCACAGCCCTGAGGTACATTGGAGAAAATACTATCAAACAGAGAAAAAGATCAAAGGCAGAGTGGGACTTGCTGCACCTGGGATTTTGAGTGGAACAGCTGGCCTTCACCAAATTGTTTTTCTCTTCCTTAATCTGAGCAGTACCAGAGCAGAACTAGCCTTCGGGGCAGTCAGACTAACACTGACACAAAGTATCTCCCAGGGGCCATTTTAATATCTTGTGGTTTCCTGAGACCTGTGCCAGTCATTCTGTCTTCTTCTTTTAAGGAAAATAGTAAAAAGAAAGATCTGGGGATAAGTTAGGGATGCTGCTAATTACAACAACTACCCAGGGCCCAGTTCCTTAAATATGGTTTGATCTGCGTGTTTCTCAGGCTGCTCACACTGCCTGCTTTATTTGATTATGCCATAACAGAAAAGATTTGCTAGCTCACCTCAGTCAGTTCTCCACTCTCACCTCTAACACCAGCTGAGGTGAAGGACAAAGGTTTTCATCAACAATGCAGGACAGACTTTGAGGTACAAAGCCAGAAATGAAAGGGTGAGGTAAAAAAGAAACTGGATATCTTAGCCACTTTACCTTTCTATCTGTGAGACTTCCAACATGACCATACAGAAAAGGTTGGAATTTCAGAACATACAATAACACCCGTAACTTCTAAATTTTACCCCCAGATCTGAACATCAAGTCAGTGCATTTGTCTGCCCAACACCTATCCAGATCAGGCAATTTCTTTTGAAGCCTCTCTGTTCCCTTCTTTCTAGTTTCTGCATGCAGTTAGGGAAATGTGGTGTTAAAGGTTTGTACAGGGTTGTAAAGGTTTGCATCTGCTGTGCAAAATTTTTTCTTGGTCATTGAAGCTTTCTTTAAGAATTTCATAACTTTCCATGAACTGTATATGTGAAGTGATAGAATATGTGCTATCAAATTGATAACCTCTGGCAAGTGCTTATCTCTTGACAGAATCCATACTCTAGAAATTTAGACATGTTATTAGTAACATGTGATGATAGACTGGCTGATGTTTTTCCTAGCATTTGGCCCTGAAAAACTGTTTCCCATTTGGCCTGGACATCTGAAGCAGGGTCCACCAAATGTGGCTCACACCAATCAGTAAGCATTCTCAGAAGTGTACTGTGTTCTTTTCTTCCTCACTTTGGGGTATACCTCACTGAAAAATAGCAACACAATCCCTACCTAGATGCATCAGTCCCTGAATTACCCAAAATCTTCATAAAATAGATTTGCTTTTTGTGGTAGACTATCCTGCTTCTATCATGTAAGCTTGCAGGATGTTTGCAGACATACTAGGACAACCTCTTACTTCTGTGAATTTCATTTTCTTTCATTTTTATGGACCACATCAGTCATCCCTTTGAATTCAAAACACATTTGTGTTGGGGATTAATTTTCCCAAGGAATCTCTCTCTTGCCCTCAGCTCTGGCTGCAATGAGCTGCAACGAGCTGCAACAGGATTTTGTTCCTTGACCTCAGGAAATCCTTGGGACTTGTATATTTCCTATACCCTTATGGTAAGTTCCACAAGGTGTAAAATTAAGGTGGGCACAGGATCTTCCTTCTGCCATGCTCACAAATATATACTTTGGAAAACTTTATAGCTGGCCATGATGGGATAGTAGTACCTTTCGAAATCATGTAAGCTGCACCCTCAATGTCAGCATCTCAGGGTATGAACCAGGGTGGGGTGGAGGAAGACAGGAGAAAGTACTGAATGCAAGGGAAAAAGAAATGGAAAAGCATATTTTAGTCAAGCTGTGGACACATGATGAATTTGAACTGCATCTTTGCCAATATAAGCTATTAAAGCTAATAAAGAACCACTCAGCTTTCCAAGCATCTGTTCTCCTCATTTTATTGCTAAGAGCAAGAAGTCAGAAAACACCCACAGGTTGAGATGATACCTATACACCTGATTTGATTTCTAGTGGGTGACTTCCCAATATTGCGATCTTCATGTTTTAGAGCTGTTAATTTTTTTGTTGTTCTTACTGTTATTGCATGGCTCTTGTTTTATTCAAAGAGTAATAATTAAACAGTTGTCTTGGTTTTGGCCGGCACAGAGCTAATTTTTTCGCAACAGCCATGAAGGGGCAGAGCCTGGAGCTGTGTGGGCACTCTAGGGTGTTATTCTATGCCACCTCATAGGGTGGAAATAAGGAACTCTCACGTCCAGGAAAAAGGGTGAGGCTTCAGATGGGACAAAAAGCATGGCAGGGTAGGGGACCTGTTGGTTCATTGTCTCTAGATCATCCCATGTCGCACTGAGGTTTTGGGGTTTTTTTTAAGTCACCCACTTTTTGTATACTTTTGTTATTACTATTGCTGGTGTTACCCTTTGTTTTGTTATCTCATTGCTGTTTCCAGTAAATTGTT
>VYZR01070936.1:69124-79631 GCA_013400675.1 Oxylabes madagascariensis | reverse complement strand
TTGGTGCTCAACAGCGATAGTCCTTAATTGCAGATGCTGTTCTCACACCACAGTCTGCCTTTTTCACTGCTGGTACCCAGGTGTTTCAATGACTGTCAGCATTAAAACATCTTTTAAAAATGCTGTTTTATGCTTCCCCGTTATTTTAGCAATTGGACTGACAGGTAGTGAGAATTAGCCTTTTCCTGATGCATTCTGCCATTTCCCAGATTTCCATTACATTTGCATTATTTTCCTCTAACTTACACAACCACTTCCATTTCCATAGTTGCTTTATGTGATCATTCCTCATTCCCAGCCCAGTCTAGCTTATTTCTGCTCTTTTTACACATAAAAGGGGGGAAAAAAATCTTGCTTTTGGCTATAACCCTTCCGTGCTTGGCTATGCAGATATAGTAAAACTACTGGGAAAATTGTGTTTATCTTATGTGTTAGTCTGGATTTGGGGGTTCCTTGGCAGCCGGTTGTGAGGCGTGGTGGACTGCAGAACATGTTTATGTTACTTGGCTGTTTACACACCACCCTTAAAGCTAATTGAGGACCATTCAGTGACTCACTGCGTGCCCTTTAAATTCAGGGTCAATGTAGTTTGGAGAAATTCAGGAAAATCAATAGGTCGAGGGGAAAATTTCAGGTAATAGGTCCTGGATTGTTGGCTTTGATACTGAAATCCTTACATTTTCATGGCTTTTCTCTTTCAGCATCACAAAATCAGCTGTTACACTAATGAATGTTAGTTTTCCCATCTCCCATGAAAATACACACATTATGGAGAACAGCAATAAATTTGGTTCTTAAACTCAGACCAAAATCCAAAGGAAATAAATATCTGTTTCCTGCACAAGCCAGGTTCTGAGCAAAGCTGCTGAGGGTCATATTGCCCTGTCTGACAAGCAACAGAAATTCCACCCATAGACACAGTTTTTTGTGCATGAAATAAGGGGTCTTTGGAGCAAAAGCTAAACTTAAGAACAAGAAATTATTCTATAAATAAATCCATTTAGAAAACAAGGGGAATGATGTGCTAAGAATCGTCCTGCAGATTAACTGTTATTTCTATGGTAGAAGTCAGAGGAGAAAAATGGAACTGTTAATGTTATTAACAATGTTATCCTTGAGGTGATGCAGAGAAATGAAACTTTGAATTATCTGCCTTGCCTTTTTCCTCCTTCCTTGGAGATGAGCACACTCACCTGCTTAAATTCACCTCCTCATCATTCAAATCCAAGTCCTTTGCAATGACATTTGCACCAAGACCTGCTACTGACAGAGAACATCTTCACGATCAGCATCTTTCTTTACTGTAGAACAGCACATGTGTCAAACCTTCTTTAAGGGTTGCACAATCACTGCTAAATAACCCCGTGACAGCAGAGAGATCTCTGCCTATGGTCTGGATTGACAGAGCCATTGTTCAGCTGCAGCTTTGAAGTCGTTCTCACAAGGTATTTATCCCCTTTTGTGTACACTGAGACCTGGGGGAAATGATACTTACAAGGAGAAATGAAAAATTAAACACAGCTGTAGGTTTTAGTGGTAGTGTCTTACATGTAATTCTCAAATGCCGGGAAAATCTGTCTGGAAAGCCAATTTAGTTTTAGAGAACAAAGTGGTTGGTTTTTTATTTTTCATAGACTCTAAAGCCAAAAGATCAAACCAGTGGATCAAAATATAAGATGATGATACCATGTAATACCCAGGTTTGCTCCTTGTGACATGGCACAAGTAGGGAATTACACTATTATGGCACAGAAATAATAATTTATTCTCATTTATCTGGACAAGGCCAAGTCGTAGCTTCCTTTAGCTTCAGTCTTTCACTGGGAAATATTTTCTCAGCTCTTGGAAGTAAATGGACGGTCATTATTTTACTGAGGGACATTATAAATGACCATAAACTGATTTAAACCCTATGCAGAACAGATGCATCATTCCTACAGACATTTTTAACTCTTATATATCTTCCCTGGCTCTCATGAAGGAAGAGGAATAAACAAGCAGGTTAAAAGTAATTTTGAAACTTGTCAAAGCCAAGTCTGTTTCTGGTGGCACTTGATTGTTCTACTGTAGGAATCTCACGGTGTGGGAAATTATTACTTCCCGTCTAATACAGTCCTGTGTTTACAACAAACTGAATCACTAATTGCAGGAAAAAGTACAAATGGTAACTTCTTACTGCGTAGAGCCAAAACGAGTCAAACATAATCCTGCACTGGCAGGAAAATTCTCAGGCACAGAAGACATTCCCGTTCAGTGAGGGATGAAAACAAGAGGACACTGCTCTCACCTGATGGTCTGGTGCTGCAGAGTGTCGGGGTCGGTGGCGTTCACCGTGAGCACCACGCTGCCCACGGGGATGTTCTCCTGCTTGGTCACTGCCATGGGGTTTGGGTGGAACACGGGCCCCTCGTTGACGTCCTCCACGGTGATCTGCACCGTGGCCGTGGAGCTGGGGCCGTAGGCGATGTCCGGGATCAGCGGGTCCTCGTTTTCCACTTTGATCAGCAGAGTGTGGAAGGCCGAAATCTCGTAGTCTAAAGGCTGCAGAGCAGAAGAGCAGAGGGCAAAGTGCAAAGACAAGGATTGACACCTTTTCCTTTAGCCCATGGCAAACTTGCAGACAGCAGAATTAGCCAGAAAGGGGCAACATTCCCTGCACCTGGAACTTGGTGAGAGTTTAGGATTAGACACACTCAGTTGTAAAGGGCAATGAAAATAATAAACATAATGGGCTTAAAAACCCACGGAGACATCCCTCTGTCCAAGAGCTTTCATTTTTTTGCTGTACCTCACAGACACAATTCAATGCTCATATATACATGTTTATTTATATGTAGCACGTATTTAACAAACAAATGAGTCACACTCAGTAGCTACTCATGACAATAACACAAGCTGCTTTCTCAACTCCTGCCTGGAAATCAAAGGCACTGCCATGGAAATACATGCATTTGCCTTAAGAATTGACAATGCCTCTTCTGAAGCCAAAAAAGAGAGCATTCTGGTTCAGGCAGCAAACAGGGCTATTTCCTTCTTTTTTTATTCATTAAGTTTGAGACATAGGATTGTCTTCATACAAAGACAGGTGCTAAATTTTCCTATGAGACTTTAGAAATGCGGATTCAGTCTGAGTCCATGCCCTCTTCTTCCCTGTACTTGCATGTGTTCTCTAAGTGAGAACAAAATGGGACCCTTGAATTCTAATTGTACCTCCAGCAACACACAAAACTTTGATGTCAAATCTCACTATTAGTTGTGATGATTACTGCAAATCTGGGTGTTATTTAAGCACAACGGCAATACAGTCAGGAACAGGCAGTCCTTGTGAGTAAAGAAATAAGGTTACTGTGACAGAAGAAGGGGTAATACACAAAGTTTGGACAGGGGCTGGCAGCCGACTTTATATCTTCGAACAACCTACCCCTGCTGTGCCTTGCTTTATGCAGCAAACCTGGGGGATGAACCTGACAGCAGAAACAGAGGGCAGGAGGGGATTGTTCATATAAGAACCTGAATGAGAGATATGGGACTGNCTAACCTAATTTAAACATTTTTTATTCTTCCATATCAAAACTTGCTTTCCTTTCTGGAGAACCTTCTGCTAAGCATTCATATCTGTGAGATTTTCCTGTTAAATTTTCATCTTCCCCAACAGTTCCTACCTTGACAACAGAGAGCATTCCCTCGTTGGTCTGGGGGTTGGTGTGGATCTCAAAGCTCTGCCCAGGGTTCCCGTTGATGATGGAGTAGACGGCTCTCCAAGCCCCGGTGGCGGGGTCGTCACGGTCACCCACAGTTAAGTTCACTATTACACCCGTGACCCCCTCCTTCACTGTGGCCTGGAACTAGGAAAAAACACAGAGGAAACCATTATTATTTTCACTTAATGACCACACACACACACGCACAAAATATCCAAGGCAGCATTAATTATTTACCCCAGCAGGAGGAAGATGGAATCCTTGACCAAAAATGAATGTAGTGGGCTTTAAATAATGCATTCTCACTTGTGAAATATGAGGTAGCACATTTCAGCTGCTCTCCACTTAATAGATGGCAGATAAGCAGCAGTGTGATAGGAATGGAGCTCAGGAAGGTTCTGATCACGAGCAGACAGTTCAGCTCACATTACTGGAAAGTGAAGCATGAAAATACCTGCAGTGCTGCATAGCTGCATGTATTCCCAGAAAGGGAACTGAGGGGAGAGGAACCTGCCTTTTACAGAGCACTCTTGCCTCCAAATCTACTTTTATTTACAAACAAATCCAGTTTTGCATTTCACACTCTTTTTTTCTTTTTTTCTTTCATGAATTATTCCACCCACATTCATTTTTCACTGCACTGTTATCAAGACACAAAACAGGTTTCACAAAAAACATTCCCAGAGCATTTTTTTGAGGGCTCGCTCTAAGACACTCAAAAATAATTGGACCTCATGCTACCACTTTGTCTGCATAACTAAAAGTCAGTGCTGCTTTCTTTTTGCAGCGGAAGAATTTTTTATGACCTTGTGAAATGTGTTGCTGGATGATTCAACCAGCCAAGCCCTGTAAGAAAATTCTAGTTTATTCTCCATCATTCTTATTTATGTAGGAAAAAAGCATTAAGCAAACCATTGGAATAGCTTGTAAGGGTCAGATTTAATAACACTCCTCACCTTTCAAGTACTTGAGGCTGACGTGCTAAAAGCACTGTATATAAGAGTGATAAGATAATACCTGCTTTGGAGGTGGATAAAGCAGGCTGATAACAGACCTAATCCTGAGAAGTGCTGAACATCAGCACTGCCATTACAGATCATTAGGAAACCTTAGCATTTCGAGGGATTAAGCCTTCAGAAGTCCAAAATTACAAACTTTAATGACACAAATAGGTTTTGCTGTACGTGTGCTCCTTCAAAGCCGCATCGTTGGTGGCAATGTGTCACTCAAGGGCAAGAGTCACCCAAGTGGCTTCAAGACCTGAATAAACTGAATGTCTTTTCCTTTGTCTTACACAACACAAGAAGTCATAACACTGCAGGAGAGTTTGTGAAAATACCAGAATCCAGAAAATGGAGGTTTATTAATATATAGGTTTCCCAACCTGGACAAATAGGAGGTAAAGTGGATTTCCTCATACGAAAATAAAGAAAAGATGACTATGTCTTCCCCTGTGTTCAGTTATCTTTTTTTCTTTTTCCAACAGATTTGATTTATCTTCCCAAAGCCTTTTTCAATTTTTCTGTATAATTTGAGTGCATGCATTCAGTTCAAGGTTTCCAGCCTCAAACCTGATTTCATAAAAGGATGACACTAATAACTGGCTATTTCTATCTTCCTTGGTGTATCTAACAAAGAATTTAAAGATTCTTTTGATTTTGATAGCTAATATGTAACAGGTTGTGTTGAGCTTTGTTTCAGACAATTCATTTTGCTCATTTGCAGTTTAATTAACTCTAAATGATATTACAACAATATTTTCATTTGCTTTGAAACAAATTAAAAGGAAAATCCTATTAAGAATCTTGGAAATAACAGAAGAATGATTACCAAGATTGTGTTCCTTCCGGATCAGCCAAATGTTGTCACTGTTAAGCAGACTTGGATACCTCTTACTCTGATTGAAAATAACCAATTAGCCTGATTGATATTTATATATTATTTCATATTGTCCCAACTTGATCATACATAACATGAGACATCAGAACCATAATGGTCATAATTTTTCCCACAAGTGCTTAGTACCCAACAATTTCCATTCAGCTGCATAAAAAGGTGACCAGATTTCAAGGAGCCTAATACTCAAGAATCTAACCCTTAGATTTGATCAGGCATCTGCTCCTAATTCATATTGATCCTTCGGAAAAATCTTTTCCTTAATCCTCCAGCCTGATTCAATTAGGTGTTCAGTACTGCCTGTCTCACCTTGGGAACTGTAAGAGCTGTTAGGGTAAAATATTAAAAGATATGGCTGTTTTAAGCAGATACATTATTGTGAAGCCTGTGCAGGAAATTTATTTTTTTCACCCCACCAGTACCAGACTGATGGAAAAGCTTGCCAGGATGTGCCAGCTAGTTCAAAAAATATGGAATGTCAGGCTAAGGATATTTAAATCAAGGATATCTCAGCTGGGATTGGCTTTCTTCTGCATCCCTATTTTCTCCTCGTTTAGGGAGAGCTCTCAGTAACTTCAGCTGCAGAGAGAAAGGGCACATGGACCTGCTGGGGGCTGCTGACTCCTGCAGGTCGAGGAAATGCCAACATCCGCAGGGAAAGGCTGTGCCAAGCCAAACAATCCCAGGTACAGTGGTACCCTCACCCCTAGCATCCTTCACATTTTGGAAACAGCCACATAAACACAGATATTTGGAGCTGTCTGGAACGTTAGACTAAAATCTGTTCAAGATGGATGGAAAAGCAGAATGATCAGACCACAGAAGTTGTCACAGAGGTCTACTCTAAATTTGTAATGTGAAAAGTGTAATAAATCACAGATATGTGGTTGCAAAAGACATGTATCTACTGTGAAACCGTGTGGCCTAGAAAAATACAGTGCATTTTATCTAGAAGGTGAACTCTTTTGTCTGTTCAATCACCTTCATTTAAGGAATAAACCTCCCATCATTTAGAAAAATCTCTTATACCAAGTCCCTTTCAAAAACAAAAGTAAAAAGGGGAATTTAAAAACTATGAAAGGGCAAAAATAGGAATTAGATTTGGAAACAGAGAAAAAATAACCACAGGTTCCTCATATTTCACAGTGAAAGGTTTACACTCTCAAAGCACAGTGCTTAACTGGGAAAGTCTGAACCAGTGCTCTAAAATAAAACCCCACAGTGGCTAACACAAATAATTGGATCACAAGTTAATTGANAATTAAGAATAAAGTAGATGAGTTCAGTACTTTATTTAAACTGCTATCATTTGGACCCATTTTAACACTAATAACTTAGAAGGAGAATACCCTGGGCCAGAGGGGGTTTTTTTTGGGTTTGCTGGAATGGGCTGTGTGCGTTTGCTGCTTCTGAGTATTTGAAATGTGAGGTTAACCTGCTCTGTGATGTGCCACGCTGCCATTTATTGTGCTTATCACGCATACAGCCCAGAGATTTTAGCAGTTCTGTCATTTTTAAAGTTTTAGAAATATAGGGGAGAAAAAAGATGCTCTTCTTCTTTTTCTGTATCCAAAATCTTGTGGTAAAACACACAGGAAATGGACTGATACGAACTTGGGAGGGAACAATGAGTGAATCTGTAATGGGAACTGAAAGATTTTGAGGAAACACAGTGATGGATGTAGATGAAGAGAGCGAGGCTTGTGAGGGTGCATAAATAGACCTGAAAATGTGACAAGTCAGCAATGTTTGCCATCGTGACGGACTGACGGGAAGCAGCTGAGGACACTGGAATTCTTGTGAGGGATCCCATGGGGCACGGAGGTCCTGGAGGTGACAACCAGCAGCTTCTCCTTCTTACAGCGCAGGAGTCAGCACAGGGATGGCAGGGAGAGCAGAAAAGTTCCAAACAGCTCTGCTCAAACACAGCCTGAGCAGAGGAGCCTCAGTCCAACAGGCTGCTCCTCCCTTCCCTGGATCTTGCAAGATTGAATTAGTGCTTGTTTCCTGCTGGAGCCAGGAGGTGACACCGAGCCAAATCCTCCTCCACACTGAGCCCTGTGATGAGCAGGACACAGAGCTCTGGCAGCTCTCATTGACAGAAAGCTCCTCTGGATGGCCTCAAGGCAAGCCAGGCTTGTCAGTCTCCCACCACAGGGCGGGTACATGAAAATACCACTCTACAAAATGTTATCACCCAAGAATCCAGGCACTGACCCCACCTCAGCCTCAGACATAGCTGGAAATGGTACCCAGACCATGTGAAAATCAGGTTCTTATCTCACAGCCTCATTTAAAGCTTCTGTAGTACATGAGATTCCTTTTAGTGACTTCTCAGAGCAGATGAAGAGATGAAGCCAAGTGCATCAGAATCACCTGAATGTCTCCTGTCCAGCAGCAGCGTGAGCAGGCACAAACACCTGTAGCCCTGGTTTAACGTTTTCATTTTTGGGAAATCCCTTTCCCAGGAAACTTTCTGTAAACAAGAGAAATATTTTTGTAACTGTACCTATGTTTATCCATTCTTTCTCACAGGAGAGGTTTCTTGATGAACATCTGTTTTAACCAACGTGATTGAAGAAGTTTGTTTTGTGAGATGTGACTCTCTTATATAGTATTTTACACAGACCAATTTGATTGGTGAAATAAGAGCAAACCTATTCAATCACATTGGTTAAAACAGATGTTCATCAAGAAACCTCTCCTGTGAGAAAGAATGGATAAACATAGGTACAGTTACAAAAACATTTCTCTTGTTTACAGAAAGTTTCCTGGGAAAGGAATTTCCCAAAAACCAGAACATTAAACCAGGGCTACACAACACCTTTATGAAGCCACTAAAAAACTGTCTCAGAGTGGGGCACCGACACCCAAATTAAAGAGCTGCCACAAGCAGCAAACACAAAGCAAGATAAACGTGCCTGGGGTCGGTGATCACTACCCAGTGGCTCATTAGGATTCTGCACGCTGTGATTCCCAATCAGGAACAAACAAATTAAAACTCTCTGTCAGTTTGCATTTATCAGGGTGATATTCCAGTGGAAGGTATTCTGTGCTGCTATCATGAGTTTGTTTCCTCTTCTATATATCATAAAAGATGGAAAATAATGGGTTGTATTAATTCGTATGTCCGTGTTAGAAATTCCACAGAGAAATTGTATTATTGCAATTATCTCCTTCCTCTGAAGCCCACTGCCTTTGTGACCATATTTTGTCTGTCCAATTTCTTGAAAATGTGATGACGGGTTATAGAATCCCTTGCAGCCTGCCTGCTTTTTTGGCCTTTTCCTTTGCATGCTGTCATTCAGTACAAATGCACCTGAGCTCCCAGGATTTATTTGCCAAGGAAACAACGTACTTTCCGTGGCTCTGTGCCTGGAACATCTCCAAGTCCAAATGAATTTTCAGAGCGGTCACAGAGGTCTGCATTCTGGATCAATTGGAAACGGGAGCCTCATAAATGTCAGAAAAGAGCATTTCAGGTGGAATTCCGTGGGACACAAAGCCCAGTTTGCCAGAGGAGGACGAACCAAGTCATTGGTGCCTAAAGTCCAAGGAGGGAATAGAATTTGTGCAGGGACCAAAGGGGTGCTGCTGATCCTGCAGCCACTTCCATCCCAAGGGCCCAGGGTGCTGCCCCTGGAGGGCTGGAAAACTGCACCTGAGCAAAATCAGTTTATACCAAACCCTCCACTGGAGCAATTCAATGGAAAGTGGTGTGGTCAAGGTGAACTGTGACTTAGTGCTACATCTCCCTAATCTCTTCTGCAGATTTTAAAGGTATTTTACTTCTTAAGACTGTGCCCAGCCTTTGCTATGTGGACACAGACAGCAGCTCTATTTCACTGCAAAAATATCTGTATTAAAATGACGGATTGGGTTGATGTAAGCTGCACACCAAGCAACACACGAAACACTTGGAAAGCCATTTAGACGAAAGACACCACATAAATATGAAGCATTATCAGTGTATGACAAGGATTTGATGGTGTAAACGAGATGCAAAGCAGAAATTATAACTGTGAGTCACCTAAACAGGCTTTATAATTGTCATTGTCTCGCTGCCATAATGCTGGCATTTCGTAGGCGCTGCATTCTTTCTTAACTGAATGTGTTTCTTTCAGCTTAGTCTATATTATTTTTTTCTGAACACATAATATTATTCCACCTCCCTGGTGAAATTACAAAAAGAATTCAATCGTACTTAAGGAAAAAAAAAATAAAAAAACAACTTTTCAAATATATGAAATTGACCATAATAATTTTGGATGCATTCTCAGTTTTTACTTTTGGATGATTTTTCACAGCATTGTAAATGCCTTGTGATCTTTCAAGGCACACACCAGTTGCTTTACAAAGTAAAAGCAGGACTCAGTAATGAAGGACTGAATGAATATTTTTGTCTGCAAAACCTTTGTCTGAAAGTCTGCAACCAGAGCAACCAATCTGAAAGATCAATTAGGTAAATGGAAGGCTAAGGATTCAATTCTGCTCTCTGGAACTTGGCTACGACGTCTGCAGGCTCTGAGCTTGTGCGTTTTTATAAAAAAACACAAAGATGGTTAAAACCATGCATATTCATCATAAATGAGCAAAAAAAGGGACGTTTCAGCGTGACTCCTTTAGTGCTGCTGCTCATCAGTCTACTTGGAAAGGTACTCAAAGAAACAAAAACTTATTAATTAGGCTCCAGGTAAAAGTCCCTCTGGGAAAACCCCATGGTTTCCCACCAGGTTAAAGCCAAACTATTTCTTGGATTGAGACCACTTCAAGAATCCTTCAGGAACTAAAATTCATGATTGAGTTGTAGTGGGTTAGAATGAAAAAATAATGGGGCAAAATGGATGGAATTAAGAGAGGGAGGGAGGGAGGGAAGGAAGGAAGGAAGGAAGGAAGGAAGGAAGGAAGGA
>VYZR01070936.1:32791-66285 GCA_013400675.1 Oxylabes madagascariensis | reverse complement strand
GAGTTAAAAAAAATAAAACAAACAACAACATAAAAAGAAAGGAATGTTTCATTCTAAGTAGGTAAAAGAGAAAAAAATTTCTAGATAAAAATCTAGAGGCATCTTGTTCATCTATGTTGGTACCTTGATATTTCAAAACAGAACCCTATCCTTGGCAATTTCAGACTCCTGGTCCTTGCAGAGGGGTAGAAGTTGCAATGAAAATGAAACTTTCTCTGTGTCAGAATCTTTGGCCAGGTTGAGAACAAGCAGCATATGCAGCCAGATGAGAAATCCTGCCTTTCCTGCCCCGGGAGGGCACTGATCCCAAAGCCAGGAGTTATTCTTTGTGCCAGTTTACAGCTGATCGAGGCCCCAGCTGCCAGCAGCAGATGTTCTGACAGTGGTTAAAGTTCTTCACGGGCTCTTTGGTGGGCAATGCTGAGCAGCCCCACTCCAAGCATTCAAAGAAGCTTGTATCTCCAGAATATTTCAGCTACAAATTTCATCAATTCCCCAAACTTCTGGCATTTGAGGTTGTGCCAGCTGATGGGGGTGAGATGCCCTAGATTTACAAGCCCCTCCAGCTGAGAGATGTCTGAAGTTATCCCAGTTTGAAAACTCTATTTTGGAAGCAGATAAGAACTCTGCAAGGTTTCACACTGTTCCAGTGGAAGCAGGAGGTACAGATGGAAGTTTACAGGCAGCATAATCTGCAGTGATACAGAATCTGTCTGAATTTTAAAAATGAAATCTCGAGCCAGCGTTTTGTTTTCTGTGAAAAGCTGAGTGGGGAAAGGAGAATTTGGGCTGAACGCTCCATATTTCAATCCATCTGAACACAATAAGTCTTCCAAGTCTGCTGACAAAGTGATGAATGAAGTCTACTGCACATAGTTTCTTCTACGGGGTATACAAGATTTTTTTTTTTCTCAAATTATCCAGTCTACATCCAGTTGGCTCAACATTCATTGAGCAAAACATTACTGCTCTATCAAAAAGCCATGATACAAGAATAATCATTTAGAGATCACAGACACAAGTGAACTTTCATGATTAACGACCTCTTTCCTTTTCTGTTTTCCTCTCATAGCAGAAAAATCTTTATTGTATCCTGAACGTTCAGGTGAGCAGTGAGTTCTCATTACCCAGGATGGGAACAATGAAGACCTGGGGCTTCCAACCCTGTTAGCACAGAAAAATTCTGTTTCCAAGGTCAAGAATAAAGAATCCCAGATACAAATGCTGCTCATGCAGCACTGTGAGGGGAGCATTCCAAAGGCAGGGTCAGGGGAGTTCACTGGCAGCTGGGGTGAACCTGCTTTGGAAACTCTGAGATTGAAGCACACACTGCAGCAGCAGATGTGAGGTTTGGCACTGCACAGCTGTGAAAAGGTCAGGAAAAATCTCAGCTATGCTAAATGGATTTATTGCTTTCTGCTTTAAGGCTACTGATGGTCTTCATCTCCCAGCACCCAGCTCCCTTTGCCAGCGCTCATTTCATCTTTCCTTGAAAGAAAAACATTTGTGATAAAGGAAAATGAAACATTTCTCTTGTAAGGGCCCGCTGTGTGTTTATTTCTTGTCTAGAATGTCACAGAGGGAACATTCAGGGCCCTTTCATTTTCTCACCGGTAATTTATGTTTTCCAACCCAAAACTTGTCTGAACACACGTCCTTCTGGAACTCAAACACCACTGCAGCCTCAGCTGGATGTGTTTTGTGCAAATGGTTACGCATCCATTTGCTCCTTTTTATTAATAAGGAAGATAAAAATGAGCTAAGGGTGTTTTTCTATCCTCATACTGAATTCTATCCGAGCTGTTTAGAGAATGGGAATGACTGGCAGGACTCCACAACTGATGTGTCTGAGCACTGAGAATCAGCAGGGAGGACAAAACAGACCAAGGTTCTGGACAGAGAGCAGTGGTGCCCACCCAAGCACAGGGAATCAACCTGTCAGAGCTGCCTGTGTGGGCTGCAGGGAACAGGGGGCCTGAGAGCCCCTCCAACACCTAAAAGGGACTTTTTGTGTAGGGATGAAGTGATAGGACAAGGAGAAANGGAATGGCTTTAAGCTGAAGGAGGCCAGGGTTGGATGGGATTTTGGGGAGGAATTCTTCCCTGTGAGGATGATGAGGCCCTGGCACAGGTGCCCAGAGAGGCTGTGGCTGTCCCATCCCTGGAAGTGTCCAAGGCCAGGTTGGATGGGGCTTGGAGCACCCTGGGATGGTGAAAGGTGTCCCTGCCATGGCAGGGCATCAAACAAGATGAGTTTCAAGGTCCCTTCAAGCCAAACCATTCTGTGATTTTATGATTTTATGATTCCATGAACAGCAAAGGGGCTGTCCCAGGAGCACATGCTGGTGATGGTCCCTGTCAGGGCCATCCCTGGAAGGGGTTGCTGGCAGGAGAAGCATCACCCCCAGCACAGATCTGCCCCGTGGTGGGGCTGGGGGAGAGCAGGCAGCTCTCCTGCACAGCCACTGCTCACTGGAGCTGACGCTCGCTGGGATGCCCAGATTTTGTGCAGTCCCCTCACCCTGATCCCACCTAACACTCTGGAAATCCTTCAGCAGCAGCTCAGGCCCTCTGATTCCAGGCACACCAAATGTCTCGTGCAAATAAAGGCAACTCCCAGGAAATACAGGTGGCACCAATAATATAAATAAGAATTTGGTGTCATCTTCAGTTTGTATCAAAGGGCTTTTTCGCAGGGTTGGATGTTTATTAAATCAGGACATGCATGAAGAGCAGGAGTTCATTAAGAGGCTGTGCTATTCCTTTCTTTTAAGACTGGTTCTCCTTCTCCCATAGAACCCTCCCTGTAATGTGCCCACACATCTGCATCACTATTGCCACCCTGAGCTCTTCCCAAGGACAGCCAGTACAGGAGGGATTAATTGGATCCCGACACACATTTCTAGATACAGATTTTCCACCTGAGCTTGCCAGTTCGAGGGGAAATCATTTTAAGGGACAATAAATACCACTTTATTTCTGTACACAGCAGTGTGATATACTGCAAGCAGCCACCCTTCCTCCCCTTGGAAGGCAGAAAAATGCTGTGCTTGCAGGTACCTCAGAAACATCTCCTATTTCTTGCCTCTGAGTAAGCTCATAATTAGAGTAGAAACACGAGGACCAATTTCAATGGAGCTGTAAAAACTCCAACAGGAGGAGAAAAAAAAAAAAATCTATCTGAGGTTAGAACAAAATCTTTTTTTAATCTGGCTAATGCTGCTTTTGTGCTGATGCCGATCATTATATTTATGACTAACTGTGGGACATTCCAAAGCATTGACACCTGACTTCACTTACTAGAAAAGCAATCACTTGCAGATATTCCACTTGGTGATTAATATGTAGATACCTAATTTTTAGTGGATTAAACCATGTTGTATCAATTTGGTGGTCTTTAGGATTTATAATCAAGCCCTGACGACATCTGATTAATGCCAGCTCAGGCTCCCTGAACCTTACAATATCCTTGCTCCTTTGGAGCTGGGATCACAGCAGGCTGATTACCCCCTGATTACCCTGAGTAACTGGGGTCAGAGGTTCGCTGGCACCACAGAACACATTTAATTCAATCAATTCGGTGAGTGAAGCAGTGGGGGGAAAAAAAAAGGAAAAAAGATATTCCAATTGCTGTAATATAGCATTAGAAAAATTGCCCAGGACTTCTGTGCTCCGACTGATGAGCATTTTTGCTTAATTTCTAATCTCGTATTCTGCTGGGGTTTGCAACTTCAATTACTTGTGATATTTTCACTCGAAGTCAGGGGCACTGGGCTTGGAGGGAGGAAAGAAAACCAGAGGGAGAGAAGTTGCCTGCATTAAGCTGGATAATAACCTTTGTGACAGCCACACACACGCTGGTGTAGCTCAGCTGTGGCTTTCCTGGTCCCCCTCTCTGCTGGGAGCTCACAAACTCCTCCTGGTTCTCACTACGTGTCCCCTTTGCCGCTGCCAGATTTTTGGTCTTTCTTTCACTTCTCAGGTGGATTTTTGCTGTTGTTTACCTGAGAACCGCTTCATTTTTCCTGTAAGCAGAGAGGCTTTGGTCACCCGTGACAGAGCACAGTGGGGATTTCAGACAGCCCAGCGCCCTGGTGGGTGCTCAGAGGAGTTTGGAGCTCACTAAAGACACCACTCTGTACCTCTGAACCCGGAGCCCCAAGTGCTGTGCCTGGGGGGAAACACAAAGCAGCTCCTCTGGCTGTTCCCTGGAAACCTCGAGGCACTCCACGCACAAGTGTCCAGCGGCTCAGTGTGACTCCTGCTAGTGAGGTTTTTGTCCTACATGAGGGTCCTGAGCCTGCTGCCACACAAATATTCCTTATTGTGCATCCTGAGGCCGCTGCCACAGCCAGACTCTGCCTTCTGCCCCGGGCCAGGGGATTATCACAGCTCCAGGCACTGATGAGGGGGAGACCCTGCTCAAAAGGGACAGAGGAGGATCCCTCACAAACATGAGGGACATCAGAGACAGGAAATTTGGACCTAACGTGGAGCTTCAGGCCAAGATCATATCTTTGATATTTCATTTCCTTTGAATGTTACCATCATTAAATGCATAAGAAAGCCAACAATAAATGAACTCTTAACTGCAGGCACTTTGCATCTTTGCAGTTTTTCTAACACAGTATGGATTCCAGTAAATATTTCTTTTATATTTTTCGCATTTTTGGATGAAGTCTAAAGGGAACTCAGTCTTGGGGACACAATTGAGTGTACACCTGTAGTAAAGATCCATGTTGCCTCCTTGATTTACAGAACATCACTGTATCCTCTTCGCAGCACCTTAGGGACTTTTTTCTTACTGCCAAAGGGTGGCTTGAGTAGGATGAAGCAACAAAACAGAAATTTCTGCTTAAAGTACTTCATCAAATGAGTTTTTGCAAAACCAGGGACAGAGTAGGCAGATGTGGAAAGAGCACAAGAGGTTATTACAGAACCACAGAATCTTTTAGGCTGGAGAACCCTCTAAGATCACCAAGCCCAGCTGTTAAGCCAGCCCTGCCACGTTCACCAATCAACCTTGTCCCCAAGCAAACCACAAAAACACGTTCTCAAAGACATAAACGTGACCCCAAATGATCCCAAGGGCAGCAGGGGGAAATGATCAGCGTGAGCATCCTGTTTGTCCTGGCAAAGGGCTCCAGGTGTTGCAGCTTCCCACAACACCCTGACCACAAACATCAGAGTGAAACCAACTTTATGGCCCAGAGGAGCCAGGAAATGGTGAGAGAAACAGCAGGAAAAGGGGCAGGAGCTAAGAAAGGTGTGTACAACACTTTTACATCTGTCCTGTTATCAGCACTGAAAATTTTTCGAAGTTAAAGAATATTTGTTTGTTTGTTTCAGTAATTCAANAAGGGGCAGGAGCTAAGAAAGGTGTGTACAACACTTCTACATCTGTCCTATTATCACTACTGAGAATTTTTCTAAGTTGAAGAATATTTGTTTGTTTCAGTAACTCAAAATTAATAATGATTCTTGGATTAGGGTGAACTTAGATTAGTTTTAAATTTTATTAACATTAAATTCTTGGCTTCATATATAAGGTGGGCTTCCCAAACAACAAGAGCGTGAATGTAAAAATACAACATCAGGCTTAGCCATTACCTGCAATACTACCTCAGAAATTAAAGCACCTTTCCTGAGTAGAATTCTTTAATAAAGGAAATGAAGTCCTAGACCTCTGTTTTCTCTGCAAGCAGGAGAAAGCTGCAATTTAATTTTCTGCTTGCCCACAGAGAAGATCCATTTTCTGTATGTTCCTTTGGGGTCCTTTGGAATGAAAAATGCTAAATGATTATAAAACATTCTGGTAATGAAGCTCACTCTCAACTACCCCTGGAATTGATGAATTTCCTCCTGAACCCCTGGGCACATTTGCCCACAGGACAAACCCTGGCACAGCTGTCAGCATTCCTTACCTTGAGAGAAGCCCAGAGCAGGAGCTGCAGGACAGAAGTTTATTAGGGAGGATCACAGTGCCCTAAATGGGACATAAAGCTGGGAATGTATAGACAGTGCCTACAGATCCTACACAGCGCCTGCAGGCTCTCCTCCGTGTGTGAAATATTCTCAGCCTGCTCTACTACAAAATCCTAAACAAATAAAAAGACAACACCCAAATGACTTAATCAATTCTCCACATCAAACGCAAAACCACAGGTAGAGAGGAAAACAAACAGCAGCAAAATCCCATCACATCAAAGCCCTCAAAACCTACACGCTCTCCTCCTCCTGTGCTGAGGATGAAAGAAGAAGAAACCACAGACAGCAGATGTTGGTTTTGTCACTTATTCTGTGCTGGAAAAAGATTTGTGGACAATAAAGGCAATTTGATGTCGTGCAAAGAGCAAAACTCTGTTGAGAAGTGCAAGGAGTTGTGTTGCATTGCATTCCCATGCCCAAGCAAACTTTCCCATATGGGGAAAAGGGTTTCAGCTTCACCTCAGGACTTTTAAGGAAGAAGCACCAGAACCTTCTAAAGGTCTAAAGCACATGGCCTGGGATAATTCTGGGCAGCAAACGGGCTGGTGTGGGTAAAAGGATTGTCTGGGTGCCACCTGCACAGGGATGAGGCCAAGAATCGCTGGGCTTCACTGGAGGAAAGGGAAATCCTCACCTTGAGGCAAAACTTGTCACCCACAGGGACTGTAGAGGTTTGCTGGGAGGTCACAGAGACTCTAACCTCAAAGTTCTTAAAGGAAAAATAAGCAAATACTGGAAATTATATAAATAGGAGGGAAGGAATTTGAGGATATCTTGAGAACCCTTTCCTGAGAATTTCACGGGAAACCCAGATCCAAGAATCTATACAGAACAAAACACAGATGCCTGATTTTCTAACATTTTCAAGGTTCAAAGGTTCACGATGCTCATGAACACCCAGAAGTTTACTGGATTGCCATGATAATTTTTTTTTGGTGCCAAAACCAAGTGATAGGAAAGAATTTCCTGACTGAGATTCCAGTCTGAAGCTCCCCATCATCCAAGACTCTTCATTATGCTGGGTTTGGTGCTGAGAGCTGGAGATACAGGGTGGAACTGGAAAATAACACTTGCCCTCCTTACTGCAGATAAAAATTGTGCCTGTAGCTTTCCTAGCTGCTCATGTCCTCCTTTGGCAACCAAATGTAAGAAAAGGGGAGAGGAAAATAACTCTGATCTCAGCCTGGGGAAGGATCCAAAGGGGACAAGAGTGACAGCGCTAGATATCGAAATTTAGTTGTTTTGAGGCTACAATGTGGCCACTGTAGCAAAATTCCGGGTCCACTTAAAACTCCATTTTTATTAGTGAATTAAAACTCTTCCCTTGCAGTCCCCGCAGGAACAAACTGCTCCTGCCAAGCAGACAAGATTTCTGAAGAAAATCATGCTTTTAACAAATCTCAGCCATTACTTCATCATTTTCCTGAATTGTCTGGCAAAAAGAAATTTAAAGGCCTGCATTTAAATTCTGGAGCAGCTATGGAATGAAGAAAGCAGATTGATTTGCATTCTGTTCCACTCCTCTCTTTGCCAAAGTGATTTTTATAAAAAAAAAAAAAAAAACCCTAAAAATTAAAAAGACTTAAACCCCACAATCTGAGCCTGAGAATTCAGTTTTCAACATCAAACCACTGATTTTTTTTTAATTTGCTTACAATATAAACTCTTAGAAATAGGGTTTCCAGAAGAAATGCTGCCAGAACCCCTAGAACGTGTCATCCACTCATTCCTCACATGCAATTAAAGCAAAATGCCACCCTTGCATTGCTCCCAAACCCTGCCAACAAATCAGGATTGCGGCAGGCTGAGAGCACTGTCTGGGGTTTTTATGCTCATTTTTTTCCATGGCAACATCTCTGTTTCACGTCCATGGTTTCATTCCCTCCAATCTCTGCATTGTCTTGTTTGGTTTATCCCTTCCAGGGAGCACCTGCCACGTCTCCACTCTGCTGCAAGACACAGAAAGCACATTTGGAGTGTCTGGGGCCAGCTGACACTTGTTCCTCAGCCATAAATTTCGCTCCAATCACACCCAACCTTCTCACCTCTCCCACTTCCCAGCCATTATTTGTCCCTTCCTTGGTTTCCTCCAACATCCAGCTGAGAAATTGCATCTCCTCCCCTGGCACTGTGAAAGATTAAACACAGCTGCTCTGTGCCAACTTGTCCTGTCGGGGACAACGTCCTTGGAGGCCACCTGCACAGACAGCAGGGGACTTTTCCACTCAGATCCTGGGTGTCCCAGTGCCTGGGTTTTGAGAATAGCCTCGAAGAGATGGGATTTAAATTGTATTGAGGGTATTAGTCTAAAGTGAATGAAGTGGAGAGTATACTTCTCGCTTATATCCCCAGAGTGATAAATGTGAGAGTGGAAAATTTTTTATTTTTTATTTTTTTTCTAAGGCAAAGAAAATGGGAAACCAACACGGATTTCAGGCACATGAGAAATAGCTTATGAATTTAGATGATAGTTCAGCAGAAATAAATTGTACATCTGTTCATTCATTTTAATAAAGCAGGGAAATGACACGCTGCTGGAGCCTTTGGAGAATGTGGTATTTTTAAATGATGATCCTATAATGGTAGCATTAACATTTGTAATGCTGCCCATACCTTAAGAATTTAAGAAAAATACATTTATGGGATAAGTGAGCTTCAACCTATAGTCTGGACTCCAGGCATTAAAAAGTGAATAAGGTGCTTCCTGAATACTCCCAAATTAGTTCAGGAAAGGCTCTACAATGGTTTCCCATGCCACACAGATAATCCTCTCAGTGTGTGTTGATAAAGCACGCTTATTATTTCTCAATGAATAATTCAGATGTGCAACATGTAGCTGAATTTCTGCTGACTAGAAGCCCAGCCTGCATTCACAGGCAGCTAAAGTGGAGTGTTTTCCTTGAAAGTAACCCATTAAAGGAACCAATGGAATGCTTTTCCTGGCTGTATGGATGCATGGAAACACGTCCTACCTTCTGCTGAATCCAGGCAGGAACAGAACCTTTCCCCTGCATTTCTAACTTCAAACAGAAGTTAGAAATGGAAAAAGCTTCATTGCTTTATTGTTTCTGTGCTGCCATTATTTACAAAGCCAAAATGGAAATTTAAGGAATAAACCAGTGAGACTACAGGGGATGGTGCATTTTAAAAGCTCTGTTTTGATTTTCCAAACTGATCTCCATGGGAAATAATAAATTAGGAGTTCAATAATAATTGCCGTGTTCCCTTTAAAAGCACAATTATTAAGATCATTAAAATTTCCTTTTAATTGATTGCATTAAAGCAATTGCTGCTGGAGTAAGGAGCCTCTGAAACTGATTAGTGCTCACATATTGCTCTTTGATCAACTGGGATAACCCTCACTGAAGGAGAGGGAGACAGGCAAGTCTGACATCCTTGAGAAGTGGAGGAGTTTTCAATGCCTGAGATGTTTTTGTTTCTGAAATTCTTTTCCCAGGCGATTTTCTGAAAACAAGAGAAATGTTTTTGTAACTGTACCTGTGTTTATCCATTCTTTCTCACAGGAGAGGTTTCTTGATGAACATCTGTTTTAACCAATGTGATTGAAGGGGTTTTCCTTTATTTCACCAATGAAATTAGTCTGTGTAAAATAGTATAAAAGAGAGACACATCTCAAAAATAAAGAGTCATTTTTTTCTAAGCCTTCTGATCGAGAGTCTGTGTCGTTGTTTGGTGTACAACAGCAATAGAGGAGTTCACCTAAAGTCAGATCTCAGAACCCGAGACCTTTTCATGATGTCTCAACGCTGTTCCCCAGTGCCACCAAAGGAGTGCAGGGTTGAACTGTTGGATCTTCCCGAAGCAGAGATTTCCCAGAGGTGTTGCTACACTGCTGGCAGGAGCTGCTCAGTGCTGACATCCCTGATTTATCCAGCAGCACGTGAGAGTGGCCCTGTGCTCCGTGCTGCTCCCTCCAGCTCCAGCAGGCAGCCAAAACAAGCTCAACAGGCAGCCCAGGTAAACAGGGCTCTTTGTAATTTGCTCCTCTCGTCAATACAGGAGGATTGAAGAAAAGAAACACCCCTGGGACACAGAGGCCCCCTGGGTGAACACTTCCCAGCCGCAGAAACCTCATAGATTTATTGATTGGAAGTGCATTTTAATCATTTGCCTNCCAACACGGATTTCAGGCACATGAGAAATAGCTTATGAATTTAGATGATAGTTCAGCAGAAATAAATTGTACATCTGTTCATTCATTTTAATAAAGCAGGGAAATGACACGCTGCTGGAGCCTTTGGAGAATGTGGTATTTTTAAATGATGATCCTATAATGGTAGCATTAACATTTGTAATGCTGCCCATACCTTAAGAATTTAAGAAAAATACATTTATGGGATAAGTGAGCTTCAACCTATAGTCTGGACTCCAGGCATTAAAAAGTGAATAAGGTGCTTCCTGAATACTCCCAAATTAGTTCAGGAAAGGCTCTACAATGGTTTCCCATGCCACACAGATAATCCTCTCAGTGTGTGTTGATAAAGCACGCTTATTATTTCTCAATGAATAATTCAGATGTGCAACATGTAGCTGAATTTCTGCTGACTAGAAGCCCAGCCTGCATTCACAGGCAGCTAAAGTGGAGTGTTTTCCTTGAAAGTAACCCATTAAAGGAACCAATGGAATGCTTTTCCTGGCTGTATGGATGCATGGAAACACGTCCTACCTTCTGCTGAATCCAGGCAGGAACAGAACCTTTCCCCTGCATTTCTAACTTCAAACAGAAGTTAGAAATGGAAAAAGCTTCATTGCTTTATTGTTTCTGTGCTGCCATTATTTACAAAGCCAAAATGGAAATTTAAGGAATAAACCAGTGAGACTACAGGGGATGGTGCATTTTAAAAGCTCTGTTTTGATTTTCCAAACTGATCTCCATGGGAAATAATAAATTAGGAGTTCAATAATAATTGCCGTGTTCCCTTTAAAAGCACAATTATTAAGATCATTAAAATTTCCTTTTAATTGATTGCATTAAAGCAATTGCTGCTGGAGTAAGGAGCCTCTGAAACTGATTAGTGCTCACATATTGCTCTTTGATCAACTGGGATAACCCTCACTGAAGGAGAGGGAGACAGGCAAGTCTGACATCCTTGAGAAGTGGAGGAGTTTTCAATGCCTGAGATGTTTTTGTTTCTGAAATTCTTTTCCCAGGCGATTTTCTGAAAACAAGAGAAATGTTTTTGTAACTGTACCTGTGTTTATCCATTCTTTCTCACAGGANTAATCATTTGCCTGGAGGAAGGAAAACAACTCCCAGGGACTGTCAGGCAGCCCTAGCACAGGGCGTGATAAACCCGTTTGTGCCAGGAATATCAGGCAGTGCCTGTGTCACAGGAAAAGGACATTAAAGGGTTCAACATCTGCAGGCAATGTTGAATTTATTTACTTATGGCTTCAATTATTATTTAAGATGGAAAATTTGAAAAGGTCAGAACTGCTAAATCAGAAAGCCTGCCTTTCATTTGTCTTCAAACATACACAGGTTTCTTAACTTCGTTCAGCACTGAATCAATTAATCAGAAGCAATGCTCTTTGTTTTCAAATGCCAGTTGTGTTATTTTCTAAATATGGAAATATGTTGTGTTATTTCCAAATGGACTTGTTGATCTTAGAGCTCTTTTCCAGCCTAAATGATTCTGTGGCTCTGTGAAACAGACAAGTAAACCCAGGTTTCATTTTTGTTTTAACCCATGTTAGAGAATGCAGCTTTAGGAAAGTGAAAAATCAGGTCTTCAGTTTAGGTAGGCAGACACCTATGGGCCTGTGTTCCTATTTTTATATAAATGTATAGAAACCCAGATTTGCTTCCCAGTCTAAAACTGCACTCCCATCTCCATTTGGATGGGAGCCACGGCTCAGATGCAGGCAGTTAAGAATATCAATACTACAGATAAATCTTCCCTGATATTATTTCAGACAACTGTTGGTTTAGATTTAAGCTTATTTAGCAGGATTGATTTTCCTTATGTTTCTTTCAAAACTTCCTCACATAACTCCTTTGATTCTTCAAACTTTATTTCTCTTTTTTTTTTTTTTTTAGCTAAAAGATTGCTTTCAACCCTGTAAACTTCTTGAGGACAGCAGCGCTCTCCTCACCATCAGTCTTCCAAATGAAACAAAATCACTGATCTAAGAACATCTGACAGCACCAGTTAATGTATGGGCACTGCCAGCCTCGCTGGCTGGAGATGGGCAGAACAAATGAGCTGGGGAGGAGGAAATAAAGCCTAAAAGGAACAAATGAGGAGATGTGTGGAAGCCAACGGCGGCAGGGCTCGATTTATAGAAGGCAGGCAAAGAGTGCACGTGGACTTCTGTGAGCCCTGAGCAAACAGTCAGTGTAAGGCACTGAAAACAAAAAGGTGGCTTCCAAGGGAAGCAGGTGATGGGGGCATGAGGAAGAGTTCACTGCGGGACAGTATCAAGGGATGGGAAAAGGAGGGTCTTCCAGAAATGATAAAGAAAAGGGGAAAAATCCTGGGGACAGAATGAGGATCATGAGAGGACAAAGGTCAGAAACAGATTTTGGTGATATAGTAAAGAAAATGTTTTCCATGTAGAAAGACAGGGGAGAAGTGATGAAAATAAGAGGGGAGAGAAAGGGGAGTCACTCAGCAAGAAGCAGTCAGGGATGCATCACTGGAGAGTCTCGGGAGTTCTGGGGCAGCAGCTGGAAGCAGGAGCAGAGGTTTAAGGAATGTGAGGTGATCAGGCTCGGAGAGTCAAAGGACAGAGTCCAGCAGTTTAGAGAAGAAGGAAAATTTAAAGCTAATTATTAAAATTCAGAGAAGGCTCCTAACAGACTCCTGACTCCTGAGTAGGCTCAGAAGGAGGAAAACCCAAGAGTTTGCTCTTTGGTTAGTTGGAATGGGGAAGTTTGTTTTGTCTTTAAAAAAGAGAATGATGCAGCAGGCAGAAGGAACTTTGAAGAATAGATTTCAGTACTGGGCAAATTAAATATCAAGGAGAGGACGCAAGTGATTAGCACGGGGAAGTGAAAAAAAACAACTCTGTAAAAGCTGCATCAAGAGAAGAACAGGAGGTAGAATATAAACTCCAAAGGACTGGCTGTAGAACAGAAGTGCTGGAGGGAAATATTGGGAGAGAGGATTTTTCCTAATGGGGTCCAGGTCTTGAATGGGAAAGGGAGGATAACATCGACACTCCATGTAGAGCGGGGCTTACACTTTTTTGTGACATATGGACTGCGAACACAGGGGAACACATTTGTAAAAACAAATAAATATTAAGTGACTGTTAGACAGACGGCTGGAGAAAGGGCTACCCTTTAAGCAAAGAAGCATCTGGAACTCCAAGGCAAACAAGTCCTGGAAACAAGCCAAAGTAGGAACTGCAAGGATATGAATAAATTCCACTTCTGAACCATTTTCCTCAAAAGAGACTATAGCTACAAGGAGTCCTGTATGAACCCCCTAATCTGCTTTTTCTTACATGTAAAACCACCACTTTCATTCCACTAAGTTCAAGACACAATCAGGCCTATATAATTTTATTTTTTTCCAAAATAAATATCTTTCACAAGCATTTGCTAAAAATTTTATTTGAATAAACCTACAGCTCCTTTTAGCATGGTGAGTTTTATCCATTTTCTATTTTAATGCTCCAGAGCAGAAGGAAAAAAGATATTTTGTCTAAATAATCCTGACATTTTGATTCGTGTGCACAGATGGTTAGCAAATTTTGGAGTAGCCAAATCAGTTTTAGTGTTGCTGAGAAAAATCTTAAAATCTCAGTTGTCAGAGAAGGAATTGATAAACTGATCACAAAACCCATTCCACTCTAGTGGAATGACCCAAGCAGTCACATAAACTATTATTTTTGAATGAATAGACTTCAGCTTTACAAATTCCCTCTGCTCATATAAACTGCAGCTATGATACCAGCTCACACATATTGTGTAATTGGTATTAAATAGGGTTTTGTCTGCTGCAAATTGAATATGTTAAGATCTATAGTGTGTTATCATGTTTAATCCTGCTTTTAAAACAGAACTCCCACAGATGCTGCAGGCATATTAACAGTGTGGGTTTCTGAACGTGTGGGATTACTGTGATTCTTTGCAACACATCCAACAATTCCTCTATTTGTTACTCCTCAAATCAGCTCTGCTTTGCCAGACAAAGAGATTTAGAGTTCTTGGTATTTCTGTTAAAATCCCACGTTCCACAGGTGAGGAACTGAAATAATTTATGCATGGGGTAAAAGGTCCTTCAAGACCAAAAAGGTGAGACCTGGTCATCCCTTCCTCCCTGCCTGACCATCAATTTACATTCTGAATTACTTTAAACCGAAAAAGGGAAGACTAGATTGGATATTAGGGAGAAATTCTTCCCTGTGAGGGTGGGCAGGCCCTGGCACAGGGTGCCCAGAGAAGCTGTGGCTGCCTCATACCTGGAAGTGTCCAAGGCCAGGTTGGACGGGGCTTGGAGCAATCTGGGACAGTGGAAGGTGTCCATGGCACATGGAATGAGATGATTTTAAGGTCCCTTACAATTCTGGGATTCTATGAACAAGATAATGATGATTTAAGAGTCACTCTGCAATGAATACCAAGTGCAGAAATTGCTGTTTCCACGCTAAGGTTTTTTGTCAGCTGGACGTCACACAGTCAGACGAGGTCTCCCAACAGAGACCCCCAAAGTTAATTTCAGAGAAGAGGTTGATGCATCATTTTGGATCTTGATCTGAAAGCAACTGTGTGAAGTTTCTTGGAAGTCTCTGTGTCACCTGCCAGCACTCAGTGCTGAAGCTGGAATTCCTCGGACAGTTAATGAAGCAAAATATGCTATGAACGCTCTTGGAGAAGAGTGAAATCAAAGGAAAGTTCCATGGACTGCTTCACCAGTACATTTAGGGGAAAAACAAAATTATCAGGGAAAATACTCAAATTTTTAAATGTCCATTACAACTGAAATCTGTAGAAAGCAGTCCTAATTTGATGTGAAGGCAACTGCAAAATTCCAGCTGGCAGGTTCGGTTGTTTTTTGTTTTGTTTTTGTTTTTGGTTTTGGTTGTATTTTTTGTTTGTCTGTTTTGTTTTTGTTTTGTTTTGTTTTTTATGGGGTTTTTTTTGTTTGGTTGGGTTTTTTTGTTGTTTTTTTTTTGTTTGTTTGATTGGACAATCTCATAGCCACTCCTGGCAATGATGGCTAATAATTATGTTTATACAGCTTCCCCGAACAAGTGGTCCAAGACTAGGTCTGGAGACATTACATTATCTTTGTTTAGCCTGTGCTTCCCTCAAGAGCCTTTGTCTGAGCCTTCCTTCCTTTTTAGTTTCTGCTCTCCAGCTCCTCACCCAAATGTGTTTGCACTAGAGCTACTCCAAACTCTCCCTGCTACTGTTTACTTTGTAATCCCCACCTTAATATCTGTCGTAACGTTCACACTTCGCGGACCACGCCGAGGAAGCATATTAACCTTCACTTCTTGGAGAAGAGAACAATAAATTGTGGGTTTATGGCTTTTCTGCCGCTCGCAGTGTTTGGATATTTGCTGTCTGCAGAAGCAGATGGAAGAAGCCTTGGGAGGATAAGTCGGGTTTGCGGTGAGAATTTGCCAGCTGCAGTGGGAATTGCTGTTATTACCACGGAGCTGCTGCTGACCTTCCAAGCACGACCAAAGGCTTGCCAAAGGCGAGGGCTCGCACAGGAGTTTGCATCAGGGCGGCTCAGATCAGCTGATGACAACAAAACAGGGCAACTGAGCAAAGGGCAGGAAAGGAACAGTGGCAAAAGGGGGGAAAAAAGGAAAAGGACTGGCAAAAATGCAAGTTTACTGTGTGAGCCTACTTGGAGAGCAAGAGTGCTGGGAGAAAAACCAGATCTGAAGGAGCAGCGCCGTACCTTTGTGTTCCTCCCCAAATTCCCACTGTTTGAATGATCATTTCTCCTCACAGACCCTTTCCTGTGCTGAGCAAACGCTTTTCAGCTGCTCCCAGGTTATAACGGAGGCACTCCGTTGTTTTATGTACCACTGAAATGCATTTATCTGGAGATTAAGTAGACAACTTCATGTATTTGCTGACCTTGGTGGAGAGAAACAAAGCAATGAACTCACCCCTCACGAGCAAAGATAAATGCAGGAGTGTGCTGCCGACTGCCAGGCAGCGCATCCAGCCCTAATTATGTGATAAGTGGATGAACTCCGTGTTAAACACATTTTGCAAAAGTTCTTGAACAAAGTGCTTACACTGGTTATGCAGATAGCTTGCTGAAAGCCACATGAATACAGATTATTATGCACACAGTGTGAATCTGGACGAGCACAGGAACCGCGGGTCTTCCACACAATATTATTTCATTGGTTTGTTTTTTTCCTGGAGTTCTCTGTTTCAGTCTATGCACAGAATAATCGCATTTGTTTTCCTGCCTCTGAAATTATTCCGCTCTTGAAGTGCTACAGCAGAGTGTTTGTTGTTAAGGTCATTGGTAATTCAATCCTGAGTGGTGCTGAGCATTTCTCATCACATGAGAATCCTCAAGCCAGCTAATTCTGATAAAAACTGACACACAATATTCAAGAAGTAAAAAAAAAAGTAAGAAAAACAGTAATTTCATCATCCAGCTAGCCAGACTGTTTAAATAAATCTTCCAGATGTCCTCAGTTTGGTAGCACCACAGCACAACTTAGAAATATTAATAAACCTTCTTCTTGATCATGGGCATTTCTCCAGGTTATTTCAAAGTGTTTAGAAGAGAGACAGACATTTGGAATCCTAATTGCACTGAGATTCAAAGCAATCTATGCTCCTAAACTCAGTTTTTTGAACTCCAGTGAGCACTACATGTCTTTACAGCTACTTTATTAAGTCCAATAATATTTTGAAAAATATTTTTGACATCTAAAATTATTTACTACATGCCTGTTATTTAGATTTTTAGGTTGCTAAACTGCTTATGTGATTTTGAAATCTGTTCTGTAAGTCATGACAGCTCAGAAAACTCTGGATGCCTTGAACTGTTCCATGGGTGAGACCAATGACCAGCCATGGAGAAACGGTACAGTCACTGAAAATTTCATTTTTGCAGTGACAACAGAACGCTCACAGTCTTCATTTAGAAAATAAAATATTTGCTGCTATTTAAATGTTTGTTTCCCTTCTTAAATTCTGCTTCTCACGTATGAAAAATATACCAGGTAACATCTTTCATTTGCTTTCAAGGAGACTTTTGGGCACTTGGAGGTATGTCAAGTGCGTTAGGGAACTGCTGCAAGAGAATAAAGTGGAAATAAAGCTGAGTGAAAAGGTCAGTGCAAATATTTATCTGGTGTAGAGGTTTCTGAAGGTTAAGATATGCTCCAGGAGCCTTTCTAGCTGTATTTACAGCTCTAGAAAAAAAACAAGAGTGGCCAAAGAGCTCCTCTCTGGTGATCCCCAGCCATCCTGAAGCTCTTCTTGGTGCCAAAGTTTACTGACAGCTGGAGAGGCTTTGCCCTGCTCTATTGAGTTTCTGTATGAATTCTGATTTCTCTGCATGCGAATTGTCTCACAGCCCAAAAACAGGAGCCAAATGGAAATTCCAATATGCATTCTGTTCATGTGATTTTGCTGTAATGGTTTTATCCATCCCACAAAGCAATTTCTCCTGACAAATCAGCGCTGGGGGAGTTTGATCCAATTTGAACAGGCTGCTGGAATTTTAGATTGGTTCCCATCACTTTTAGGCCATAATGAAAGTCTGATTCTTAACTCTCAGCCTGGCAGTGGCTTGTCATCTGCTCAGATCTGCTGATGCTGCTCAAGCACCTCAGCCCTTCCAGCGTGCAGCAGGAGAGAGCAGTTGGTGACGTGGGAAGGATCCAGACTGGTTTATTCTCCCCGAGTTGCTGAGCCACCCTGGCAGCTCCTGCTGGCTTTGTCCCCGTTCAGCCTGGTTTGCGCCGTGATTTCCATCCCAGCAGGGAATGGGAAAGGGCTGCAGCCCCTGGCCTTGCTCCCCAGCTGGGTTTGAGTCAGAGGACAGCGCCTCTTTGGCTCTGTTTTCCACACAGTTGTGGTTCTCACTGGGAATCTCTCCCGGTCACATGTAAAGGTCTGTGGGAGGGGGTTGGAAGGAGAATCATCCACCATCAACAGGATTGTCTCTAAAGGTATGGTCCAGCTCACTGGGAGTCCAGCACAGGAAGGAGCAAAAGCAATTAGAAGTCCCAAAGGGCGAAATTCTTCCCTCAAGACAAAGTAGAAAGGGCTCAGTCCAAAGAAGAAGGAGAGGTGAGATTGGTTGGCTTTAAACAAAGCTGAGTCATTAGGCAGATCTGGTCTGTGTTGCCAAGGTCTGGTTACCACAGAAAATAAAAGTATCATGTCCAAGAGAGACATTCTTGTAAAAGAAGTATGGAAAAGTGATCCAGGAGTGTGGGAAATCAAGGCACAGAAAATTCTCAAAACCTCATGCATGCAGGCCCAAATACAGGGTTCGACCTGAGACCTTGGAAAAGGCTTCCAAATTTAGAGACCATAAGTAAGAATGTGAGTTTGTAGTTTAAGCAGAAACACGTTCAGCTAGACAGTGGATAGTTTTAGAGTTTAAAGTTTAAGATATAGAAATAGTTGTAAAGGTAATAAGAAGTTTTAAGATGTAGTCCTGTAGGTTGGTGTGTCGTTGGATGATTGGTCAAGAGAGTCCTCGCTACGGCAGAGACGTATAAGACAAATTAATTAGGGATTGGTGTGCAAGTAAAAACCTTCTTTGTGGCAGTAGTTTATTGGCTAATTAACCTTTTAAAGACCTTGTAACCTCTGATCTTGAGACCGCTGACAACCATTGACCACTGACAACCATTGACCACTGATGACCACTGACCACTGACGACCACTGACCATGAACTCCTGGCATATGTGGTGAAGGCGTTCTCACTGCTAGACACTGAGGCAATAAATCATGTTTTAAGCATCTCTCAGTGGTCCCATCTCTCCTAAAATCCCGACACAAGAGGAACTTTAATATTGCTTTTAGCTCCATATTTGTTCCTCAATACGGTTTAACCAACACCAAGAACCAAGACAGGGACTCTCAAAAGCTTCAAGCCCGTTCCTCAACAGTCTGAGCTGCAAAATAAATCTCTCCAGATGGTGCTGTGAAAGTCTCAGATCCTCTGTGAGCCACGAGCAGACGGAGGTGCAGATTGTCCTCCAGGGGCTGCTTTACCCACTGGGTAACACAACTGAGCCAGGAGACAGCGCTGCAAGTCATCATAAATCATCGCGACAAGCAACTTACAGGTCTCTACAGGAACTGATGAATCATTTATTAAAGCTCCTATTAGTCATTCATTCCTCTTTTATAAACCATTTATCAGCTGGTATTCAAAATGTGAGCAAATCATATTTTTCACTTAAGGCTCCCAGCACTGGTGTATCTCAGATCTCACCGTGGTGGTGTTTTGTCAAATTACACAAATTTTATTCTGTTCACAGGAGGCGAGATCTTTATTTTACTGGAAAATTCTTTCCTAAGAACATATATATTAAAAAAAAATTATACCAGGAAAAAGATTTTCCCTGATTTTGTTCTCCCTGGTGTGACAGAATTATTTCTGTGGTACATTTCTTTGTCCCAGAAATGGACGGAATTGAAGGCGAGGCTGGAAGTGGCAGAAAGAGGAATTGTGTGAGGAATGGCTGTTCCCTGGCCAGACGAAGTCTCTGTTTGTTATGTGCCAGTGAGAGCACTGTGACAAATCCCACTTTGCCAGGTTTGGCTGGGGATGGGCTGCAGTCCCAAATCTCTGGTGAAGGAGAAATGTGGGAACTGGGGGCACTGCAGAAAAATCATCCCCTTCAGCCACACCGCTGCATTCCTCTCTCTAGTGCCTGACAGGATTCACCAAGGAAAGACAATATATGTGATACTAAGGGAAAATAACACATTAAAAAGCAGCAACGGAAGGTTTAAAAATTCAGGGCAGAAGATAAAGGCAAACAGAGTCACAGTAATCTCATTTTTGAGCACTCATTCTGCAGGCAAGAATGGAATAAGTAGGATTCATCGGACTTTTCTTGTGGAGGAGGAAGAAAAGACAGAAAGGGGTCAAGTCCATATCTTTCCCGTGTTAAAACTCTTTTTTTTCCTCCCCTAGGTCTTAGGCGGTTATCTGGGCAGAGCCAGGCCTCCAGGAACAGACACAAGAGGAGAATTTGCCAGCTCATGTCTTTCAGCAGATGCCACATTGTTAATTTTTCATCACACCACAGCCACAGCGACATTAACTCTGGACTAAAATCCCTTTTTTTGCAGGATACAGCACTGCAGTGATCTGTCAGCCACTCTTACAGTGACACAAGAGAAGAATTCTCATTTTTGTTAATGCCCTAGGTGTAAGAACAATTCTCAGCACCATTAGTGTTCACTCAGTCCAGCTCATTCCCACCCACTCAGAATATCCTGCAGGATGCAAGCCAGGTATCAGATTTTCCAGAACAATCTGTGCCTGCTCCTTGCTTTGTTCATTCCTTATTTTCACATAAACAATCCCTTGCTGCTGAACAAAATTTGAGCCTAAGGCCTTTCCCTGCTGGAAAGGAAACTCCGAAATCCTTTGTGATACAAACTAATAATTCACAAAATTAATTTTAAAACTTTTTCCCATTATAGAAATAAGGCTGTAAATTTTACAAAGAGACCACTAACTTTACAAGTATCTCTATTTTCAGTCTCTGTAATTTAAATTTGGTACAAAATCCCAGCCACCGTGACCTTTCAAAAGGTAGATCTTGCTACTTCACCTGGGATTTTTTGGAGGAACTCTTAAAATATTGCTCTATTTGGTATTAAAGATGAAATTATTAAAACCCCTGGATGGAACAGGGTGCTGTTTGCACACCTGAATGGATTTTTATGCTGCTCAGAGCCTGTTGTTAGCAGGAAGTGCAGATGTGAGGCAGAACAAGACAGATATTTTGGAAGTGTGTGGGGTGACAGGGCAGTAAGCAAACAACGCACTGGGCTGAATCCCTGGAAGAAAAGTCTCATTTATTGAGCCATCAAAGCTCCTGACACACACTCAGAGCCCTGAGGGCTTCAGATCTTCCTCTGCAGGTAATGGAATTGCTCTGCTGGATCACAGCCAGGATGCTCAGCTTCTCCTGGGCTGCACCCTGGCTCTCCATGGATGAACTTCTCCTGCCTCAGCCCACCCAGGAGAGGGGAAAAGGGTGGGTGGAAGAACAGAATCACTGGACAAGGACTCCCTCATCCAGGAGAGGGACTTCTCACAAGATCACCCAGGGATGGGACAAGTGGGAATGGCCTTTAGCTGAAGAAATGTGGATTTAAATTGGGTATTTGCAAGGAATTTCTCCCTGTGAGGGTGGTGAGGAACAAAGAGGCTGTGGCTGCCCCTGGATGCCTGGAAGTGTTCAAGGGCAGGTAATAAAATAAAAAAAAAAAGAAGCTGCACTCTGGAATCAAAGCTTCAGATTTACTGAATTTGAGCTTTCTCCTTCAGAAGTTACCTTGAAAAATACTGTCTGTTTCTTTCAGCTCTAATTTGAATCAATAGCATTGCATCCTGTGGTATGCAACTGGTATTAAAATGCAATAACTAAGCACTTTCTGCAGAAAATCAAATAAAGTGGCATTAAATCAACTGATAGACACCTCCCTCCTCTCACACCGCTTATTTGAAACAGAGAATTTGCTCTTGAAGGGGGTTGCCACCAGACATTAAAGGCTGATTTTTCCTGCTTTCCTCATGGAATATGAATATAACTAAGCAAGGCAGAGGGAAGATTTCAGAGTTTATTAGCATCTCTAAATAGTGAAAGGTTCAAACCCAAGCCAAACCATTAAAAAGAAACAGAGATGTCACTAAGGAACAGAAAAAAAATGCAAGAAAAATATCTAGGAGCAGACTTTTCAAAGAAAACAAGACAATGCTGTCTCTTCGCACCTATTTAATTTCCATGTTAAAAGCCCCAAACTTTCCAGGATATAAAGTATCCTTTACTGTCACTGACAGAACTGACTTTATGAGCATTTCTGAATTTCCACAGAAATTGATACTGACAGTACATTTGTGGCTAAGCAGGCACATGAATTTTTGTGTCCACATTACCAAATTCTTAAGTCAAACAGGACTATAATTGTAGCAAGACTTCTTCAAAAGAATTCAATCTAGAAATATTTCTGCCAGAGAAGAATTCTCCAACTTTGGAAATTCAAGTAGGCGGGACTCTGACTGACATGACTTGCTATCAATATTGATTAATCCAATAAATTCTTACTTCCAAATACAAGCTGTCCTTGTACATTGTTATATCCCAGAGGGTTAAAAAAAATACAGCATTTCAAAGATATTTAAAGTATTGGTTGGCAGGAAACGGCTTTCAGAGCATTAAAGGCCTGATCTAAAAGGTCATTCTAAGGGAATTAATAGTTTGATCACAGTCACTTAATTGTCATCTATGTACTTGAACGGTTTGGATCAGACTCTCCACGATAATTTTTAGGTGACTGAAACACTACTGCCAAAGCATTTTACTGATGTAGTTATGGATATTCCCATGGCAAAATTGTCATTATTTCTACTTTCTTCTTCTTTTTTCTTTTTTTTAAAAACCCTTCTGTGTCGTGTTTGAATCTGGTATTCATTTACTTTGCATTTATAAAAGAGATAATTATTCAAGTAAAATAACAGCAATTTGCTCCAATATAATCGTTGCCAAATCCCTGATATTAAGCCAGGAAAAGAAAATTTAAGAAGGCAAAAATATACTTCAGGTTAAACAAACAAACTTATACAACAACAGGCTTCCCTTTTCTTCTTCCACAATTGTCTTAAAATCAGGATCCCTCCGATTTACTTCTCATATTTTGGGAATTTTTCCTTAAAAGTTTGTGGAGCCTCAGGAAACTTTTACAGCAAAATCCAACCTGGCTGTCATTAGGTAAAACTTTTAAAACCCTCTCATTCTCTCCAGATACCAAAAAAATCAGACTCACAGTAAATGTAGGGGGTGGAAGAGAACAGTGTGAACAGGGCAGGAGGTCTGGAGGATGCGGGCAGGGAATTCCCTGGCCTTGGTTTTGGTTTAGCTGAATTTTCCAGCACCCTTCAGCTGAATTCAAATTACAGGGGAAAAAATCCCTTTCCTTGCAAATTCCACCTGTAGGTTAAATTTGAAGCTTTTAGGGCTGGAGCTTTAATTGCAGAACCCCAAACTCTGGCTGGCTCACAGGGGAAATGCTGTAGACAGGAAGAAAATGTTGTTTTCACCCACAGTCCTGACCATCCAAAGCCTTAAGCTAGTTTTCCTATTTCCCCCCACAGGAGCAAAAGGAGAAAGTTGCCACCAGCAAATTTATTTTACAGGTTTGCACCCTGCTAACCAATCTCTAAATTATGTTGTTTTTTTTTTACCTTGTGGTTGCACTGTGGTTTGGAACTGATGCACACACGTTCATTAACATGAAAAAAAGAAAAGAGCAGCTCCAGGAAAGTCTGTCACACTGAGCTAAAAACATTCTGTACGAGTCTTCTTTCCTTAAAGAACGTCTTTATATTTAGAAATGAGCTAATTATGATTACTTGCACTGTTTTGTAGGGAACAGATGGCCAGTTCTTACCTCCTTCTTGGTGAATTCTGGTGCGTGGTCATTTTTGTCGTCAATAAGGATGGTGGCAGTGGCTGTGCCTGTCAGTCCCACATCCATCCCACCCATGTCCTTGGCTTCTATAACCAGCTCATACTTCGGGCTTTCCATAGTCTGAAGATAAAAAACAGAAAAGGAAAGGTTAAGGAAATAAAACCCACAAAGATAACAGACTGCTTTTAATTAAGATTAAAAAATAAATTTTGAAAACCCCAAAACTTTATTTGGCTTAATAAAACATAGCAGAGAAACAGATCTGTCATGACAGTTTTACTGAAACACAACAGAGCTTTCTGTGAGATCAGCTGCTACCCTGGAAACCTCATTTGCAATCCAGCATGCAGGTGAATATTGGTAAACAGTACATAATTTATCCTGTTATTTAGGAAGATTAGGAAAGAGGTAAGAAATTAAAATATACTTGCTCTTTAAGAGTAAGCTCTGCCTTCAGTGCGCCAATATTTAGCAGCTTGCTTCATCAGTGTTATGATGGGTACATAATTAAATACTAATGTCACAATCTACATATAAATTCACTTTATTAAATCCCATTCATTCTGGTTATTAGCATTTAGACTGGTAATCTAAGTTTGCTCCCCTGCAAGAAACAAAAAAGCAGTTTCCACAACGGGAAGAGACCTTCAGTTATTGCCCAAAGCAAATGTGTGCAGTGATATTAATGATTTATATTGCTGATATCTGATTGCCAGTCCTGGGTACTAATCTGGCTGCCCACCCACTGCAGAAGCAGACAGCACAGACCCATAGCAAAATCCAACTTAATTTCCTCTCATAAAACACAACCTTAATCTGGGAAAAAACCTCATTTGTGGTCAGTTCTGGAATGGGAAGGTGCCAGCCTTTGGAATTCCCATCTGTGGGAATAGGAGACAGGAAAGAACTGCACCTACACGCTGAGTTAAAGAAGAAACTTTTATTTACATCTTTGACATTTTATAGAATTCCAAAGGTGACAGTGGATTGGAGGGCGAAGCTGCCACCCCTCCAACACACTGGTCAGACCAACAGTCTGTCAACTCTCTCCTTTTTCATGAAAATATGAAAACAAACTATTTGTTGATACTGAAAAGCGTGGGAACTCCAGTTAGAAAAGAAAAACAATTTCTAGAAGGCTGAACTGGGGTAACATCCCACCATCTCTTTCTTTGGAGAACATGGGAGAAGGAGATCCCAGCTCCTCAGTACATAGATTTTAAAGCATTTTTAGACCAAGAGACAAGCAACCACCTCAGCTGCTCATCAGATCAGCTATTATGAAACAACATATTTGCATGTAAAGTCAACAAGTCAAGCCAGAAGATAAATTTTGTTCTAAAAACATACAGACTGCTAGGAAATCAGACGCCACTGCCACACAGGGGATCCTAAGAAATGTGTTTCCTGAAGTCTTACAACATTATTCCATGAAATTCATCCCAGAAGGTGGCAAACCAAGAACAGGAATTTGATTTACAGCATCATAAAAACATATGCGAAGAAGTATTACTGACAGGTCTGCAACACAAACTCACGCCATGGAGGGGAACTAAATTTACACTTTTCATATATTTGTTTTCTGAAGTCCATTAAAACCTGAATAAGGCTTCTCTCCCCTCCCCTAGCTGCAACTTTTTCATTATTTTGATTAGAAAGTCGTTATTATTGTATGGAAAACTTGCAAAGCCATTTATCACTTCGTGTTCATAAGCCTCTTTGCTCAGAAAGAAGTCCATTTTTACTCACAAATTGGCCTTTTTTTCCTTTGAAAACAGTCCCATTTTCTATTGAAAGCAAGCCCATTTCTGCTGGAAATTGTATCTACTGCAGCAGAAATGTCTGTGACAGGAGTCCAATGTTTGAGCTCGCGCAAAATGTGAAAAACATTGAATTTTGAGTAGTATTTCATATAATTATGAATACTTCACACTTCCCTGCTAGGCAGCACTTCCTACAACTCGTTCTGACACCAAATATTTGCTTTGTTAGAGGAAGCAGCTGCTAACAGATGCAAACCCTGAGCAGAGGCTTGTTCCCATCAGAGGCTCTCTTTGCACTCGCTTGTAAAGCACCTTTCAGAATTCTCCTGCCTCCAGCCCAGCTGAGTCAGGCAGCAGCAGGGATCATTTGGAGCACTGTGATTTACCAAAAAACCGGATTTCTGCAGGCAGAGCAGGGATGCCTGCGCTCTCAGCAGCCCCGTTCCACAGGGATGCCGCTGCAGAGAGGCTGTGCTGGGGCTCAGGGATGCTCTGGAAGATCTCACGGCACCTCCTCAGCATTTCCGTCTTCTCAGGGCTCAGACCTTCGACCCCAGTGTGGTCTCTGCCTCCTTTTCCTCCCATCTTGTGAGGAATAAGTGCTGCTGGAAGGTGGCAGTGGAGGAGAACATCCTTCCTTCTCCATCTCCATCCCTGCTCAGCAGCAGGTGAGCAATAAATGCGGCACTCAAAATTTTGGACGAGGTCCCAAAATTTGTATCATTTTGGGACCCCACAGAGACTCAGACTTATCCCACCTGTCACTAAACCCAGGCCCACTCCCAAGTGACCTAAGCACAGCCTTGCAAAAGCAATCCAATCAATACCACTTGCATAGTGAGATATTAGCAACAGAAATAAGCCCCGGCTCTCAACAAGTGGGACCTGCAGCTCCAAAGGATAATGGATTATTTTAATAAATGAACATCGAGTCGCTGTTGGTGTGGCTTATTATTTATCAACTGTGACTTTGTGGAGTGTGACACTGTTGAGAGGGTTTGTATAATTACAGCAGGAGAACCATTCCTTCCCCCATAAATTTTATTTTAGTCACTCAGCCTCGGCAGGGGCGACGCTGCCAGCTTGTGTGGTTTGCCAAGGAGGTGAGCTGTGTCCTGAGTGCTTTCCTTCAAAGGCCCCCTCCCTGCCATCCCCACCAGAGTTAACATTCCCATCAGATCCCATCCCCTGAATCACAGAACCAGAATCACAGAATCCGTGGGTTGGAAGAGATCCCAAAGCTCATCGAGTCCAACCCAGCCTCAACTAATCCATGGCACCGAGTGCCACATCCAGTCTTTATTTAAACACACCCAGGGATGGTGACTCCACCACATCCCCAGGCAGACAATTCCAGTACTTTATCATCCTTTCTGTGAAAGACTTTTCCCAAATATCCAGCTCATATTTCCCTTGGAGCAGCTTGAGGCTGTGTCCTCTGGTTCTGTCAGTGCTGCCTGGAGAAAGAGACCAACCCCACCTGACCACAGCCACCCTTCAGGGAGTTGTAGAGAGGGATAAGGTCACCTCTGAGTCTCCTGCTGCCCTGACAGAGCTGGCTCAGCCCCACAGAGCAGGGAGAGGCCAGCAGAGGCACTTTTCCAGAGTTCAGCTTCCTGGCAGAGCCAGCAGGAGCTAATCCCAACACAGGGAAATGAACAGTGCAGTGCACTCACAGCTGGAATGAACCGAGGGAGAGCTCTTGGGTGACGTGGAATGAAACCAGATGATGATGGGTTTCTGCTGGGTTTTGATCTTTCAGTATTACAGATACAATAAAAAGTCACCAGAGAGTGAAGAGGAGCAAGCCCTGGCTGTCAGCATTTCACAGCAGGAACAGCCCAAGCCTTGGTCTGGGCTGTAGGGCGCCCAAATTCAGATGGATTTGGCAGCACCATCAGTGCAGTAGAGCTCAAAATGTAAGGTGGGAGCCAGTGGAACTCCTTGGGTGATTACAGGGAAGGTTTAGGGCCCCTAGGCTGTGGTTCCCTGCAGCAGCAGGACTGCAATCACGTTCCCCAGGAAGCCCCAACCCAATATTCCTCCAGTGCCCCCCTACAGGACATCCATGGATTGCATATTTTGGACAGGGCACGCTCAGTAACACAGCACCAAGACTTCCTTTAATGCTTCAGTCCTCATCCAAAAAAAGAAAAAAATATTGCGGAGAATAGAAATCCCCAAATTCCCAGAAAGTTGTTGAAATCAAAGCAAACAACACACAGAACGTTCAAAATCCTTACAAGGGTTTTAAGGATCCTTTCAATATTAATTATCAATAGAGAGTTTTCTGACTATTCCATGGATATTTGTATTTCCGTAATGATGCAACACTGCCTCGACTCTCCTATTTATCATTCTGTTTATAAACTATGAATTCATGCATAATACTGTATCAGGAGTGTGCTGCCATATCGTATTTGGTACTAATGACTTTATAATATAATGCTAACCAGAAAGAAAAATTCTTCGGATTGAAATAATTTCAGTTGGTGCAAAATAAATGCTTGTGTTCATTTAAGATGATAATTGCACATAATGCATACTGAATATGTCTTATTAAGACATAATCAATGTTCTTGTTGAGTAACAATATCAACATTGAATGTAACATTATCCCGGAGTATGCTTGTCAGGATTTTGACAAATGTAAAATTAAAAAAAAAGTGAAGCAAAGTGACTATTAGCAGCTCTAACAGACATAATGCTTTGATAATTATAATATCAGCATTTATTTTAAATGCCAGTTGCTGCTGCTTAAAAAGGGCGATATACACAGAGGTTTTGCATTTAGAGCTTGAATTACGGTTTGATGAATAGAAAAACCCAAACTATTTTGTAACATAAATCCTCTTTAGCTCACCAATTTCCAATTTTTTCATATCATAAAAGAAGGCCTACAGTTTAATCACTGTAATAATGTGCTTCTGTTACGAAGAAAATCAATATCTATTTACTACCCGTGGGAGACGTGGAGTCCATGGGTATATCTGGAAGCAAAAGGAAGACTAAATTTTCTCCTTCAGCAGCAGCCATTAAAAAAGGAAAAAAGTTGCTCCAAAGTGTTTGAAGCAAATTGGTTTCCTGGCCAGAGTTATTTGTTTTTCATCATGATGAAATCTATGACTATTTAATATATAGAGTGTATAGGATCAAGACTTTACTTCCTCATAGCTTACACATTTATTTTAAATTACACATAAGTTTACACATTTAATTCTGCAAAATGCTGGCCTAACCATAGGGCTTGTGTACATGGATGAGTTTTTTATGTTTTACATGAAAATATCGGAATTTTACGGGCGTATTTTTCAACAGTCTGTGTAAAATTATAAGTTTTGACTGGTGTACAAATTAGGATTTGGATATTGAATTAATATCACCTTTTTAGAAGGTTGTACACATTTGCATCTTGGCTGTTATATATATTCATACAAATATTAATATAGACAAAAATATTAACACTACTTAAGGTAGTTTCCTTAGAAGGATGATGATATCCATGAGAATTTCTCCTCAGACAGAGATCACCAGCCTCTAGGACAGAGCAATGGCTGAAACTCGAGTTTTGTCTGAGATATTTCCCCTTAAACCATTATTGGTAGTTAGGCTACTACTAAAAGTCAGTCCAGGGAAGAGAGCAAATATTCAGCATTCTAAATAAAAACCTTAACAGTTATAAAAGACACAACACCACTGAAGTTGGTGCCTCTGTACTGGTTTGTACCAGGCAAAGATATTTCCCTGCATAACAGAGGGATGTTGATCTGCAACAGCTCCTCACTAGATGCTAAAGGTTTGGGAAAAAGATCATTTTCCATGGCAGCTGTGCTAGAAGTATAAAGTACTATAATAATTTTTAATAGCTTTGGAGAATAAGAATCACAGTGTTCCAAGGAAAATACTTGCTGTCAAATATACTGAAATCACTCTTTTCTTTTTAAAACACAAGCTATGTTTCAGCTTTCATCTTGGACCAATATATGTAATTTCTTTTTTTCCAGGCAAAAAATTCAGTCGCTCCTCATAATTAAACAGTGCTGCAGAAATCTTTCACTCCAGCGTGAAAGCATCAATTATGATGTAACTTCTTGTGCTGATTTTAGACCACTTAATCACCCGTATTATCCCACATCCAGAGGTTCCAGGAGTACAAAGACAAGGCTCCTCTCACCCAAACCCTCTGCAGGCAGTGGCTGCAGTGAGGGTCTGCTCCCCAGAATGGGCTTGGTGAGAGAAAAAACAACTCCATTATGGTCTGTGAACAGTTTGCTGTGTGCAAACATTTCCTGGTGTGCGGGGTCACTGACTGTCCCCTCCTGGGGCTGTAAAGAGCACACACAGCCATCCTCGCTGGGACAGAGCTCCTCCGGGCTCAGAATCCATGGCAATTCCAGAGATCTGAATCCATGGCAATTCCAGAGCTCCCAATTAATGGCAGTTCCAGAGTTCAGAATTCATGGCAATTCCAGAGTTCGGAATTGACGATAATTTCAGAGCTCANAATTCAGGACAATCCAGAGTTCAGAATTCATGACAATTCCAGAGTTCGGAATTGACAATAATTTCAGAGCTCCCAATTCAGGACAATCCAGAGCTCGGAATTAATGGCAATTCCAGAGCTCACAATTCATGACAGTTCCAGAGCTCAGGATTCATGACAATTCCAGATCTCACAATCCATGACGATTCCAGAGCTCACAATTAATGGCAGTTCCAGATCTCAGAATTCAGGACAATTTCAGAGCTCAGAATTCATGGCAATTGCAGAGCTCAGAATTCACAATAATTTCAGAGTTCACAATTTGAGACAAACCAGAGCTCGGAATTAATGGCAATTCCAGAGCTCACGATTCATGGCAGTTCCAGAGCTCAAAATTCATGGCAATACCAGTGCCCACAATCCATGACAATCCCAGAGCTCACAATCCATGGCAGTTCCAGAGCTCACAATCCATGACAATTCCATAGCTCACAATCCATGGCAACCCAGCCCTCTGGAGCTCCCCTGCCCTTCCTGCAGCCACAGGATTCCTTTGGGAGAGGAACCATGGAAATCGTGGCCCCGCTTCCTGTGGGCTGCATCAGAATCCCCCCTTCCACCAAAGGGAGCCTCCAGCCCTCCCTGTCCAAGCAGCTCTGAGTATTTCATGCTTTAAATGGTACCTGGCCCTACTCCTGTTCCTTACAGACTCTAAACCTACCACTGTTTATACTCCAGTTTTTGGTGCTGGATAGAAAACACTGTGTGTGATCCACATTAATGAACTGCAATCCAAAAATCCCCAAGGATGGACTAGGTTACATCATTTCCCTGGTCTTTAACATTTTCCAAAGCTTCATACTGAACCCTGCAACAATGCTAGAAAGCAAAAAAATTTCCAGGGGTTTTTCCATTAAAATCAGAATATATGGTTGGAGACATTGAGAGTCTGACTGACAAGTGTAGGAGGCACCATTCTCGCCTGTCCTGATTATTGCACTTCTAAAAAAATGCCACAACTACTGCACAACCTGCCAAGTTATGCCTAATTATATTTACAAAGGCAACAATTTGGACAGAGCATATGAAAAGAGCTGTGTCTCAGAAGAAATAAATGTCTGCATCAGGACACCTGGCTGGATGGGGGAAGGTAAAAAGCAGTTCAACTTTTTCAACGGGACTTTCAATCTGGGTGTCTCAACCAGCAAAACCTCAAGTGAGCTGTCAGGAGCACTCAAGATAAGAATTCCCTTCTGCATTACAAATATTTACTTCAACAAATGTTTTTTTCCCCCCCAAATCACTGTGTTGCTGTAACAAATGTTCATTTCGACAAATCAATGTATTTCCATAAAAACCGGTCTCCTGCAACACCCAATCAGCTCTATTTGCACTGTTAATTATATATTTCATTTTAACAGTTGCAATTTGCAATTCAAATAATCCACAGGCCAAAAGGTATTTGCTGAAAAAAAAGGTCAAATAATTTTCAGCTATTAACATATTAGAGTTGTACAATCTGTTTGCAGACAATTTGCGAGGAGAAAGGAGGGCAAAGTTGTTCTAATAAATTATTAGTTGCAAATTACTGAGTCATTCCTAGTCCCTGCCGTAGGTAGGAATGAGTTTATTTAAATTGAAAAATATGAAAGTAGAGACAAGTTTCTCCTACACGGTAACCTCAAATGGCTTTTAGTAGAGGCAGCTTTTCAAATATCTCTGTATAAAAATCCCAGTGCCAAGAGAATTCCCTGAGCTTGTGGAGGGTGTAAAAGTCAGATAAAATAGATCGGGACAGAGATGAGCGAGGGGGTTCTGCTGGAGCTCTGAGAGAGCAGAAATCAGGAGCAACCTCAAAAGCGTTCAAGCCTGACAAGATTCTCAGGCTGGAATAAATCAGCAAAGCTCCACTGACTTCAAATGGACTTCCCAGGTTTATTTACACTTTTATTAAGCTTTAACTTGCCCAGTTTGTGAATGAAAAACTGGCAGGGTCCCATAGGTTTGTATTCAAACCAAACCAGAACTCAAGGTGAGAGGCTGCTTCCAAAACATCACGGCACCAAAAACAGGCGAACCAAAAGTCCCAGAACACACACTTTGGAAAAAAGTCCCCAAAACAGGAGGATGAAGGTGATTCTTCCTGCCTTGTTGCAGGTGTAATCACATAAAAATCAGGGCAATCTGCAGTGGTGCCTGTGTTTGTGCAGCACAGCCCCTGGACACTGGTGACAAGCCCAGAGCATGGACCCACAGGCGAGGGGAGCACCCCAGGCTGTAAATGTTTCATACAGAAGGAACTGCAGCTGATCAGCACTCCTCTTGGGACAAACTGGGGACAAATTTCTTTCCCAGATCCTGTGGCCAGGAGCCCGTGCCACTCCTCAGTGACCTCACTGACAAACACACACTGGAGCTGCAGCCCCAGGCCAGGGCAGCCCTTCACTGAGCACAGAAACAGAAGGCTCAGCATCAAGCAGCTCTCCCCGTGCTCGAGTTTGCTCCTCCTTGAGTCTCAAGGCTCAGGGAGCCATGAAGTGTTCCCTGCTGGCTTTGGAGGGGGATATTGAGCAGACCTGGAGTTTTATCTCCATAAGGTGCCAAGAAGCAGATTGGAACAAGGCAGAGGTGTTGGTTTTGTGTCAAAGGGGGGAAGATTTACATTGGATGTGAGGAAGAAGTTCGTCCCTTTGATGGTGGGGTACACAGGGTGCCCAGAGAAGCTGTGGCTGCCCCATCCCTGACAGGTTGGACAGGGCTTGGAGCACCCTGGGATAGAGGAAGCTGTCCCTGCCCATGGTAGGGGTAGAATGAGCTTTAAGGTCTCTTCCAACTCAAAACATTTTATGATTCTACGCAAACTTGGGGCACTTCAACTTAAGGTTATTTTCCATATTGTTCTTGCCTTGCAAACCCAGGTCTGAACCAAACAGCAAAGCAGGGCACAGCTGAAACCCTGACCCCACAGACCCCTGTGCTCCCAGCACTTCCTCGCACACAGTCCTGAAGGAATGTGTTGTAGGAACCTGAGTAAAACCCAGTGCTGATCATTTTATGATCTTCTGCCACCAAGCAATCCATCATCTCACTGGAGCTGAGTTTAGATTTATCAAGTTTATACCTCTGAAAACTGCCTGGATTCCAATGCGACCCTCGCTCTAATCTACCTTATCATTCCAAGACATCACAGACCCACACAGAGCTGTCCTTCACCTTCTCATCAAACAGCAAACCCTGTTGGATGTCCAGCTGAGTCAAGACCATTGAAATGCACCCAGCTGACGAGTGCAATGCCAGGGAAGCTGCTTGACCACCCGCCCGGGCAGGGTTTGTGTGCACTGCTGCTTCACTGCTGCTCAGGACACACCTTTGGAGCTGAAATTTCCCACTGCTGCACTTTTCACTGAGAGGGTGGCAACTGAATTTCTTCTGGCTGAAATTCAGCTGGAGGATATGCCCTGGGCTTCCCCTGTTTCTCACAGTCCCAAAGGCTGTGACACCACAAGAGTGTGGCGCTCACAAGACCAGGACAAACCACCTGAAGGACCTCTGCAGAGGCTTCTCAAGGAGGTTCTCCATCCTTAACCCCAACCAGCACCTCTACATCCACAACAGCTGAGCACCTTT